>CAMOHE010038816.1:0-23619 GCA_946598075.1 Artocarpus hirsutus | reverse complement strand
TCTTCGGAGGGAGATTATAGTTAACAAGTACTACGGGCCAAGTACTATGCCTACTACTCATGTTACCATGTGGGTTCATTCCATCAGCCGACAAAGTAAAATGTATGTTTCTTGGATCCGCACTAAAGTTGGGATGATCGGTTTCAAAAGTCTTCCATTGTGGTGAATCCGCCGGGTGTCTCAGCAAACCATCATCCACCCGTTTGTCATGATGCCATGTCAAATTCTTGGCATGTTCTAGGTTTCTGAATAAACGCCTCAAACGTGGTAGCGGTGGAATGTACCATAACACTTTCCTTGGCACTCCATTCTTGCCGTCTTTTGGCTCCTTTTCTTTTTTCCACCATGCTTGTTGACAAACTGGACAATAATTCTCGTCCTTATACTCATGCCTATAGAGAACACAATCATTTTCACATGCATGTATTTTCTCATAATCCATTCCCAAACTGCTCAAAGTCTTCTTAGCCTCATGCATACTACTTGGTAACTTATTGCCCTCTGGTAGAAGCCTTCGTAAAAATTCCAATAGCTTTGTGAAACTAGAATTCGACCAGCCACCCAACACTTTCAAATTCCATAATCCAACTAAAGCAGACAATTTAGTGAAATTGGTACACCCCTCATACACTGGTGTCTCTGCATCATTCATCATTGTCTCAAATAAATCTGAACGGTGCACAAAGTGTTCTTCTAAATCATTGACTATGTCAACCATATTGTCTTCATCCTCCATATTATCCTTCACAATAGATTGCTTTTCATTATTTAGTAAGGTTGGATTGAAATTACACTCACCATGAAAATGCCACGTTTGATAACTACTTATGATTCCATTTCGAAATAAATGTCCTCTAACAATTGTAATTGGATGCAATCTATGGTTTCCACATTAAACACAAGGACATCAAATTTTATCACCATTTGCATGATTTTGGCAAAATCCAAGAACTCTTCTACACCATTCACATACTCTATAGACAATCGAAAATCCCACATCCATTTCATATCCATTTTGCAATTCCTAAATCAAAATAATAAATAGCAAATATTCAATTAAAATTAATTTCACAATTTATATATATACCCACCTACATATATTAATTAATCATAAAAAAAAAAATCACCCATCATAAAACAAGTTATACATACTCATTATAAAACGAAGAAATCATACCCATGATCCACAATACAAACTTCACGGAATGAAACAACAAAATCAACAACTATTTATCAATTTCGGATTAATTATACATCACAATCAACAACTATTTCAAACTTTCTACAAAAAAACTTATAATTTGGGCTGAGATTAAGGAGTGTGGAGGCGGAGAGAGACAACGGCGGCTGATTCGGACGGGTCTGTGCTTGTATTTGTGAAGTGTGTTTTTGAAATGTGTCTGAATGCCAAGGTTAGAATTAAGGGTTTTAAGTAAGCTACCACGACGGTTTTTTGAAAAAAACGTCATGGAAGATACCACGAGAAAACCGTCGTGGTATCTCAAAGATACCACAACGGTTTTCTTGAAAAACCGTCATGGAATATAGAGATACCATGACTGTTTCTCTGAAAAATCATCGTGGTATCTCAATTGTACCATGACGGTTTTCTTGAGAAACTATCGTGGTATCTTCATATACCACGACGGTTTTCATATACCACGACAGTTTTCTCCAAAAACCGTCGTGGTATATTTAAGATACCACGACGGTTTTCTCGAGAAACCGTAGTGGTATCTCTCGTATTCTACGACGGTTTTTTCAGAAAACCGTCATGGTATCTTCATCCCATTCCACGACAGTCTTCGTTTTTATGGGCGTAACTTGCCGTGCATTTTTGACCTTACCACAACAGTTTTTAAGAAAAGATCGTGAAATAAAGGTCGTGTAATCAATAATTTCTTGTAGTGAATATAATAATAGCTTCTTTTTATTTAATAATTAGCTTCTTTTTTATTCATAAAGAAAACATTTTTGTTTAATTTGTGTCCTTTAATGATGATACCACTGTTCCAATTTGTGTTTGACAAGGAAGTTTAAAGCTCTAACTGCCACGTGATTAGGATAAGACGCACGTTGATGTAGGCCACTACGTGTGTATATATTGGCCCGTTTGTTTCGAAAACTCTTTAGATTCTTTAGATTTAAATTTAAATTTGAGTATTAAGAATCATTTAGGGTCCGTTTGATAAATGGATTCGAATTAGTGATTTGATTTGAGTTAGTGTGATTTGAATTAGGATTTGAGTTAGTGATTTGAATTATTAGTCGAATTGACATTTGGATGTGCATTTAAGTTTTAATCTAAGTATGGAATAAAATTGAAATTTGTGTTTGAAAAAGTAGTGAAGATAGTTTTTGATTTATTAATAAATCTAATTAAATCTTAATGTTAATGATCTTAAAAAATATGCAATATGGATCTTGATTTATTCCTCTCTTCATTAGGAATATAGTGATAAAAGAATCATCTCAATTGGATATCAAATGAAGAAGTTATGATTTTTTTCCTCAAATATAGAAGAGAGAATTTTAGTTTTTACTATAGTAAAAATATCCGAGTATCAAAAGTTTAAGGAGAATGAGAATTTTGAAAAGTTAGATTCTTGATATTCAAATGATGTAGATTTTGGGGGAAACAAATATGTATCCGAAGGATTCTTGATACTCGAATCTAAATTTGAGTCCATTGAGTTCAAAGAATGCCTAAACCAAACATACCCTTAGATTCATGCTTGTTTCTCTCAAAATTTGAATCCTTTGAGTATCAAGAATCTAAGTTTTTAGAGTTCTAACTCCTCCATAAACTTTTGATACTCGGATATCTCTGCTCCAGTAAAAACTAAAATTCTCTCTCTTATATTTGAGGAAAAAAATCATTGCTTCTTCATTTGTTATTCAATTGAGATGATTCTTTTTTCATTATGTTTCTAGTGAAGAAAGGAATAAATTAAGATCCATATGCATATTTCTTAGGATTATTAACATTAAAATTTTATTAGATTTGTTGATAAATCAAAAACTATTTTCACTACATGTCCACACATAAATTTCAATTTTATTCCATACTCAGATTACAACTTAAATGCATATCTAAACGTCAATTCGGATAATAATTTAAATTACTAACTCAAATCCTAATTTAAATCACACTAATTCAAATCAAATTACTAATTTGAATCCATTACCAAATGGACCTTATATGTTTTTTAATAATGTATATTCCAAATATGTGGGCATGTTGATGTAGGCATTACGTATGCGTATATATGTTTTTGAATAATGTATATTCAGAATCTACAACAAAGGTGACGGAATGGCCTATGTATATTTGCCTCATGCAGTTATAACCACAATATTTATAAAATAGTAGACACTAATTTAATATATAGTGTATTTTTAATTTAGATTGAGACCTATAGTTTTATAAGTAGTAGGACTATAACTCCAAGGAAATGAAAAAAAAATTTCAAAAAAAGAAATGGACAATTTTTAAAACGTTATGAAAGAATTAATAGCGTGTTTGGAAGCATTTGTTAGAACAAATTTTAATTGAAAACACTATAGCATGTGAGAACTTTATACTGTAGCACTTTTTTGATACTATAGTATTGAAAGCTTTACACTGTAACAACAAGAAATTTTGATTTCAACTCACATTGTCAAACACCATATAAGGTGTTTGTAAGCATAGCATCACAAGATGAAGACTTCAAATTTCTGTATTACCAAGTTAATAATAACAATAATAATAGTAATAGAACTAAGGAAGAAGAGACACGTGCAAGGCACGTGATTTATGTTCATTATATTATTATTATTTAATTTGCTTCTAATTAAAGTGTACTTAAATTTAGAGAAAATATTAAAACACTCTCTTTGTTTTGTTTAAATGTCACTTTTGCCTCTTTTATTATGCAAACACTGAACACATCCCTATGTTTATCAAATCAAAATATCTTTTGAATTAGAATTTTTTTAAATACCAAAATTACCCTTCTTAATTTATATCAGATGTTGTTTTAACTATGACTTTGCTAAAATATTATATAAAAATATTTTAAATTGTTCAAATAAATATTTTAATAAAACAAGTATTTTAATTATTTTGATAGTTTTTTATTTTCAAAATTAATTTTATTTAGAATTTTGGTTTGTAGCTTGTATTTAATGAAGTTTGAGAAGGGTAGTCTTAGTATTTTCAAAAGTTTTTTTTAGTGGGTATTTTGAGTCTGATTTTAAATTAAAAACACAATGGATGTTTTGGGCGTTTACATAATAAAAGAGGGAAAAATTATATGAAATACAAGGGGTGTTTTGAGTATGTTTTGTAACAACCCAAAATTTTAATGCATTGAAAATGTATTAAATTGAGGATTATATTGAAGCGAAAAACGTGATTTAAGAAAAAATATTGTATAATAACATGAAAATTATACGGTATTGGAATAATACAGTGTAAGAAAAATACACTGATGAAATTATACAGTATAAAAATTACACTGTAAAAGTAATACAGTGTAAGAATTGGACTGTTAGGAAGTCACACAGTATAAAATTGGACTGTGTAAAAAGTGTTGATCACACTTTTTAATATAAAAGCAAAAAGAAAAAAAAAGGAAAATTCGAGATAAACTCGAATTTCTCTCTCCTCACTTTCTCTCTCTACTTTCTCTCTCCTCACAAAAGTAAAGTTGAGATTTTGAGCTCTGTTTTTGACACCTCCCATACCGTTAGAAAGATCTCGACGAGCTGAGCTCAACGGTGTGCCGAGTAGCCCAAAAGGACGCCGGAGGAGGGCTCACGCGCCGCCCAAAATGGCGGTGAGACCCAAAATTTCCCAAGCTGATATCTTTGCCGTCCGATCACCAATCGAGGTGATTTTGGTCTCTATGGACTCAGGGTGATGAGAGGAACAAGATGGTACCAAGTTCCTAGCTCAATTCCAGCTAGAAGGGCTTCGATGGAGCCGCCCTAGCTCAGCCGTGGCACCACCATGGGAACCGCTGTTCCCGACGGCAGTGAGGTACACCGCCGGTGCCAATATGGCCAGAGGTGGATAGCAAGTGAAACCCCTAAGCCAATTGCACGCTCCAACGTCGACCGGCAGGAGAACCACCAACGCCTGTCATCGCCGCCGTGAGGAGGATCAGGTTTTCCGTTCTAGGCCATGTTGGGCCAAATTGAGGGCACGAACACCCTCAGAGGGTTGAGAGGAGGAGATTTGACTCCTCAATTTTGAGCAACCACCACGGGAGGGCGCATAACGGCCTCCGCCTTGGAGCGCCGCCATGGTGGAGGTAGGACCGTCGTTCCAGGCGGTGTCGAGCAACCCCACTATGGGGGAATTGCTCAGAGGGTCACGGGGAACGTTTTCCCCAACTCAATTTCACAGTACCATCACCGAAAAACTGAGATCAGTATGGTGTTTTCCCACCGTCGACGGCAGCCTGAATTTTCATGGTTAGAGGCTAAATTTCATGAAATTGACCCCACCAATGGACTCAGGAGGGTCGATTTAGGGGGGGAGCCCAGCTGCCAATGGAGCCACGTGACGGCGGTCAACCGCCGGTCAACGGCGGCCAACCGCCAGTCAAAGGTCAAATTGGGATTTTACGATCTGGACCTCCGATCGACGATTCGAGACCGCCTCCCGACTCATTTCGATGCTCTTAAAGCAATGGTGTCCTCCGTTTGAGCTAATTTCACTCTGGTGAAAATCGTCTGGTATTGACTACACGCAGATCGAGACGATTTAAACTGCATTATTAGAGTTCAGAATGATATGTTTTTGAATGTATGATCTCCAGAAAACACTCTTAGCCATGTATGGTAGCTCGAGGAGCACTGTAGAGGATGCTTCATATACTGTGGATACAGCGAGGTACAATCAGACCCGCGTAGCTCGGAGTCTAAGTAAATAGCAATCTCGCGTACAGTATGAACTGTATTATAATGCATTGTGATAAATGCTCAGTTTTAAGGATTTTAAATTCAGTTAAGGAAAGAATGAAGGAAAATGACACCAAGGGCAAAATGGTCATTTTATGAAAAAAGACCAAAACGGGCCCAGAACGCCTGATGTCAGGAAATGTTTCTTAGTGATGATTTTTTCGTATTATGTACATAATGGAATGTAAAGTTAAGTTATGAGTTTGTTAAGTCAAGAAATGGACGAAAAACCCGTCAAAGGTAAAATCGTCATTTTTACGAAAATGGCTAGAACGGAGCCGGACACTCCGATTTAGCATAACGTTATTAGACAGAAAATGTTCCGTAATATGTTGAGTAATGTGACCGTCATGTATGACGAGAGTTTTAATAAGGATGTTTAAGCAAACGTGAGGTAACCCAGTGGGTTACAAAATTAAGGAAAGGGTAAACCGACAGTTTACTGAATTATGATTAAGGGAATGCATGTTTAATGCTTACGTTTTATTATCAATTGAGTGGATTGATAAAAAGAAAGATTATTAATAAGTCGGCTGTCGTACGATCAGGACACAGGAGCCGACTAATGAAAGGAGAACGGAACGAGAAAGGAACGAGATAGGAAAGGAATAGAGAACGCTAGAGCATAGTACGGGTAAGTTTCAGACCTCACCTACAACATAAAGTAAATGATTTTTAAATCTTTTGTTATACGTTTATAAATGAGCTTGCAATTATTATGCAAGTTTTTTTTAAAGAATATTTGCATTTATTATGCAAAAGTTTTAAAGATTCAAAGAGAGGTTTGCAATGAATTTGCAACTGTTATGAATAAAGCCTATTTGCATCTTGATATGCATAATGTTTCATAGTTCAAGTTATAAACTTGATGATGCATTTGTCATGCATTAAGTTAAGTTTTGATATAAAAGTTATGATTTGCAAAATGTGATTGCATTACATGTTGCATATGTCATACAATAAATGTTAGAGTATATGTTATGATTTGCAAAAGGTTGTTGCATTACATGATGCATTTGATATGTAATACGTTGCATTCGTTATGCAATAGATTTCACTGTACAAGTTATGAATTGCAAGTGTTTGCATATGATGTGACTACATCTAACATGCTCACAAAAGAAAATAAGAAGGTAAAGTAAGGATAAAAAGGAAAGTGTAGTACCAGCCTCTGTGTTATGACGTAATGAACGTAAAGTTAAAGTTAACCTCTAAGATATGAGGTACATGACCACGTGATTGATGGTCTCAAGTCTTCCACAAGGGAAGCATCATGTTAATGATCTCATGATTAATGAGTTGGTACGAACACTAAAGCAAGGTAAGGAAAGTGGATGAAAGATAAGGAAAGATAAGGACATGAATGGAAAGTTTAAGCAAGATAAGGACAGTTAAGAAATGAAAGTAGTAAGTACAGTAAGAAAAGAGTATTCATAAAATGCTCATAATTGAAAGTTCATAATTGAGCATAAATGGAATCATGCATTATGAATTGCTTGTATTCCTTATTATAAAGTTTTACGTTAAATGTTTATAGAAAATATATTGTGAATATTTATGTTAAATGTTTATGAAAACATTTGTACGTTATGAAAAACATTCTGAGGAATGTTTTATGATAAATGTTTATGAAAAACATCTTTATGTTTTCAAGAAAAGGGTTTATAAATAATGCTTTAAGAAAAGCATTCTGAGAATTGTTGTATGTTAAATGTTTTATGAAAACGTTTATGAGAAACGTTTTATAAATGTTTCAAGCGTATTATGAAAACGTTTATGAGGAACGTTTTAGAAATGTTTTACGAAAAATGTTTATGATGTATGTTTATAAAAAATGTTTCAAGAGGAAAGTTTTTATGAGAAAAGTTTTAAAGTATGTTTAAACGCTTTGTGAGTTTATGTTTGAACTTACTGAGCGTAAGCTCATAAAAAGTTGTTCATGTTGTAGATAATTTATAGGTGACTAATAGGACCCGTTAGAAGAGCTGGGTGCTGCGGAAAGGCAAATGCGAGATGTGGGAATGGATACCACTACAGTTTTGCTTCCGCTACACAAAGAAAAGGTTTTACACTATTTAATGTAGTGTTTCCAAGATTTTTAAGGAAATAAGAGTTTTAAGAAGTGTTTTCAAAAGTTTTACGATACATTGTATTAAATGTGTTATAAAATTATGAAGTGATGTTTTAAGCTATGTTTTAGTAAATGTTTATTAGTAGTTTTAAGAAACAGTATGAAATGATTTTAAAGACAAAGGTTGAGCGAAGTCTCAACAGGAATGGCGATAAAGGTCGCAACAGTTTTAAATGTTTAAAGAAATTTTTTTTGTAATTTAGTATTTTTTTACTAAATCAGTAAGATTACTGTTTTATTAATGATGTTTTAAGTAAGTTAAGTGATGACTGAAAAGGCGGGTCGTCACATGTTTAATAAAATTAAATGTAAGGGCCGAACTAATAGTGAGCATTGTACAGCAAAAAGTGTTTAAAAGGAATCAAGTAATAGATAAAAATTTGGCAAATATATATCTTAAGGCTGAAAATTCGGGTCCACGGGTCGGGTTTAGGTCAGGTTGGGCCCTTGTTTAAATAGCCAACACGTCAACCCGAACTCGACCTGTGACCGGGTCAAAAAAAGCCTAACCCAGACACGACTTGACGTGTAGACGGGTTGACCCAACCCAACCCATGCAGCCAGTTAATATGCTACTTTGTGCATGTTCGTGTTGACATGACACACTGACCCGCTAAACCCGATGACCCGCAACACGATAGACCCAACAATAAACCTACAAAATAAACAATAACCTAACAAAACAAAACCATCAAAAAAGTTAACAAAACTTTGTATAAGTTTAACAAAAACAAATATGTTAGAAATTAGAATCATGTCAAGTTGGATATACAACAAATGTTAGACTAATTTCACATATTAAAATTAATTTTAGGTTATATGGGTTGTATTAAGGTTACACAACTTCAATTTAGGTTACACGGGTTGATTAACAATTTTCAGGTCAATTTTTGGATAAACATGATTTCGACACGTTTTTTGTGGGTTATTTTGAGTTGATTCGGGTCGACCCAAACCCAACCCCTTTTTTGTGCGGGTCAGACGGGTTCTACTCAATTCCAACCTGAGACCTATTTTCCCAATCCTAACCTGTATTTTTCGTGTCGGGTTTATGTCGTGTCATCGTGTCGTGACCTAAATTACTGGCCCTAATATATCCTGACTTTGTTTACCTTGCACATTCATGTTATCGGTACTTCTCATTGTGCATGCATACTCTTGCAAGATACACAAATAAATTACTGAATTTACACACACACACATATATATATGTAAAACCTTCTTTTTCCTGTCGCCATTTATATAGGCCATTACGTTTTATACTAATTTATTCATCAAGTTGAAATCGCACACCCATGGAGGTTATAATCATAATTTTTTTTTTTTTTCACAAGTCACAACCATGGAGGTTGTAATTCTATGTTTTTCTATGTTAGTTACTTGACCATGGAGGTTGATTTCATTTGCACGCATTAATTTCTATTCATTGTTGAAACTTCTTGTTATTTAAGGTATGCTTTTTGAAATGAGGAGCTAAGAATAGGCAAACATGAAGTGCATTGTCTAAATGATGACGAAGAAGTAATGATCAGGAAATTCTTTGTTTTAAATATTTGTTGCTAACATGGACAATTTCATTACTGTCGATAAAGAATTTGTCCTGATTTCTATTGGATAATTTACTTTACTGAATTTTTATTTACCAACTGAAATTCTGAGTTCCTTTGTGTACCAGTTGGTATATAAAATTTGGCAAGTGATAATGTACTCGTTCCTTTCATATTTTGTTTCTCATCTTGTGCACGTTCTTAAGCTTTCTTTTTCTGTTAAATTTTACGATATACACAAGTTAGCTTAGCAGTCTGATGCCGTTTCATAGTCATAACCAAAATTTGTTTCCCATTGAATATGTCAAAAAGAAACTTAATCGTTGTCTAGTATTTCGATAGGATATGTGAATTTCTTTCAAATGTCCCCATCTTGCAGTTTGTTGGTAATTACAATACTTGTGACCATATATACTTTCTTGATTTGAGGTGCTTTTGAGAGACGAACAACAACCGCATTGTCTAATGAATGCAAGAGATGAGACATGTTCGCCCTTCTCACTATAAATCGATGCATTCCCTTAAATTTGTTCTTCATTTTTGTAATTTCAGTCTTATATAGAAGAAAGCATTGTTGTAAATGTGAAAAAAAAGAAGAATTAGTGGTTAGAAACTCATGGCATGCATGTTGAAAATAGATTACACAGTAATTGGTGATTTAGGAACCCATTAAATATTGAAATTCAATTTTCTTGGTATGCTGTGACTTCTCATAATCAATGTTCACTTGACTTATCGAATTCGTGTTCTTAATCTCTTAAATTATAAGGTTTATTTCAAGAACTTAGCAATTAACCATAGGCAAACCATTTGAATTTTCTTTGGTATTGTTTGCATATCTTCTCTCGGTTTTTGCTTCAATAAAATGATTAGATAGCACGTGACCATATTATATGTTAAATTTTCTTTTTCTAGTTTGGATTATTGTAAAGTCTCAATGCCAAAACTGGTATACACTAAGATTGGCTGCAATTCAGATTTGGAATCCTCGTTACTTTTTTGAAACTTCTTCAATTGTCTTGGGGAACTAAATTAGTGGTATATTTTCTTTCTTCTTTCGAAGTAAAATAGAAATGTTTTAGCTGATTGTATTACATTAATTTGTTTTTGCTATAGTGATGGCAGCGACATGTTTAGTAAGGCAAAACGGCATACGCAATTTGAGTGAATGGAATCTTCTCCTTGTCTTTTCCATTTTTCCTTTATTTGTGGCTTGTGCTTCTGCTTTCTAGTGCTTTTTTTCTTTTTTCATCCTTGAGGTAATGCTTTGGCTTAAGGTCCTCAGAGTGACAAGTCTTTAAAAAGGTGTAAACTCTTCCCACTCTAGTTTTGATTCTGTACCAGAAGGCTCTGAGTTTTGTGAGTTGGTCCCTTCCCCATTTGAACTTGCCAAATTGTAACAGTATAGCCCAAATTGATAACCCTTATTAAATTGATATTTGATGGAACAAAGAAGGGAATTTTTTGAATCAGTCTAATGTAATTCTGCTATCTGAAGACTCTCAAGAATTATTTCAAGTTCTATAGCTTAAATAAGACGCAACGAATAGTTTGTAATCTAAGGTAGTGTCGTTTTTAGTGTATTGTGAATATAAAAATTTAATGACATGTGTTATTATGACTAGTTACTTGTTGTATTCAGTTAGTGTATAAAAGCCTGTAAAGAACGGGTTTGAGAGTTAGTTCAATATTGAAAACAAACTAGTGAGAGAAACAGGTGAGAGTGAGAGAGAGAAAGTGAGAAAGGGAATTTTTCTTAGGGGATTTTCTTGCTAGGTTTCTCGGGAAAGTTTGTATCGTATTGGGTGAGAAATTGTTCTTGAGAGTTGTATTACACAGAGATTCAATAGAAGAACAGATCGATCTCCTCAAGGGGAGCTTGTAGAAATGTAGGCATCTCTTTGGCCGAATCTCGGGAGAAGATCATGACTTGAACATAACATAATGCTTCCCTTATGGAATATTTAGGACCATCGAACAATGAGGTCATAACTTTAACATAACTTGTATATCTCGCTTCAAGAAAACCGATATGACATTTATTTAACTTCTTTTATTTACTTTCTTGTAAACTTTAGTAAGCACATCAATTGCTGACATATCATATGTCATTACTTAATACTTAAACATTAAACATAACATATGCAATTATATTACAAAATATGACTTGAGCTATAAAACTTTATGCATAATGAATGTAAACATTTTTTCAAACATACATAAAGCATTTGGAAATTATTTTCATGCCATAGGTGAGATTTAAAACTTACATGGACATAGCTCTAGCATGCCCATTTCATTCCTTTTCCTTTTATTAGTCAGCTTCATGTCCTATTTAAATGACATCCGACTATTAGCTAACTTTTCTTGTTATTAACTTACTCGATCGATAACAGAATTTAAACGTTGAACTTTTATTCCTTTTACTTGACCTCATTTCTTATCAATTTACCTTTCTTTTACTTAACTTGAACATCCTTTAGTCAAATTTCCAGTCTTACTAAATGTTTTTGTTTTTTAACATAATTTAGAATATTTTCCATCTAAGGATGTTTAACTAAGTCGAAGCGCTTAGGCTTCATTTTAACCATTGTACATAAAATGACAATTTTACCCTTAATGGGTTTTTTTGTAAACCATGTAACTTTACTGAACTTCTTGTTTTCACTTTGCCATATTGTTACTTACAAATTATGGAAAAATCCTCACTAAGGAGCGTTTTCCTAAATCGGTCGTTTCAGGTGCGTTAAGCTGCTTTTACAAAAAAGACTGTTTTGCCCTTATTGGGTCTTAGAAAACATACGAAAACATGTTTAAATCAAGACTTACATTTTCCTTACTACTTGTAATGTTGAGAAAAACAAAATATCAGTTTTCTTTATGCAAAAATCCATTTTAACAAAAGTTTAGGGTTTTGACCCGTACGTGAAAGCCTTGATGATTTTGTCTTTAACATGTTTTTCTCAGAAAATTCCCAAATTCCTTTGGGATTTAGAATATGTGATTATCCACTTGCCCTTAGTAGAATAGAAAACTAGTTTTATAGTGAAAAATTCAATTCCACATGATTTCATAGTTTTTAGTTCAAAACACAAAATCTTGACATTTTTGTCATAAGGACTGAAAATACCCATCTTATACCAAAATGTCAATTTTTTTACAAGGATTAAAACTTACAAAAGCTCCTTGGTTTAATTCAAGCAATTTCAAAATAATTTTCTTATTTTATCATTTTGAAATTTTGTAATTAAATCTTATAAAATTCATTACTTATTATCGGTACAAAATTTTCATAAACCGTCTATGATTCTTGATAGTTTCAATAAGATCTACAAATTTTGTATTTTAACTTTTCTCAAAATCATTCATCTTCATAGTGCTTTGTGACAGACAAAATGAAAATCAACATTTTTGGCTTGATCCAATTAGAATTCAAGTAGACTTTCTTCATGAAAGTTGTTCGGCTTGACTTTTTAATAAATATCATATTTGACTCAGAAAAAATTCAGTCTCTAATACCACAAACATTCAATTTGTTCAAAATAGCCTTTAAATGCACTTTGTGGCAAAAATTTTGCCTTTTATGGAAAAATTTTTGCCTAACTTACTTTGCTAAGGTTTAATCTTATTTAAGCCTTTTAAACACTCTTTCATGCTCTTAATACTTAAAATAATCATGCCATAACATTTTCTTTGCATGCCATGGTCAAAATTGTTTAATCCAAGGTTTCATAAAGTATTTTTAAATTAGTTTTGGTGATAACAAAGACAATTTTTTGTGTATATGTGCAAATATGTAGTTTTGAGCTAATAGAGTTCTTGAGTATTAAAAAGCTTAAGTTTCAAGCAAAATTAAGTGATGAATATTCAAAAAGTTTAGAGCTATGGACGCAACAAAGAGTGAACTCACATGGATTAAAGATTACAAGACTTCATTAGTTTATAGTCCAAATGTAAGTGATTGATTTTTTTATTGAAAATATCGTCAAATGAAGGATCAAATTCACACACACACATATGCATTCATAAATTTTTTTAATCTTTACTTAAATGTGTTCAAAGTATTCAAAATTTTCTATTATGTGAAAAGGTTTCAAAACTGCAATAAGGTACTTAAAGAGGATTTTACAAAAACTGGACTTTAGAACTTATTTTCTAGCAATTTTGGGCGTCACAGATCGGTCTGCCAATGGCCTAGGATCGAGTTGACAAATGCCCTGCATTAGCCTACCGATCTAAGAGTTTATAAGTCTCGTTTTGTAGAGGTTTGGATGGCGTGCCAAACTTTAAGTTTGGCTTGCAGTGGTTGGAGTTCCGACATGTCGAACTGCCACTTCGGCCTACCGGTGGCTAGAGTTTCGGTCTGCTGAACTACCACATCGACCTATCGATCAAATGACTATTTGGAGTCCTGTTTTAAAGTTTTCAAACTTTGGTCTGTCGACCTTATTTTCCAACTTGTTGAACTATTTATTATGACTAGTTTTTTATCGCAGGCCTCCCAAAAGGTAACGGAGGCATGCAAAGTTTTCTGTCAATTTGGATCTGATTCGGGATTGGAATAAGTTCGACAGTGGATCACGAAATCTTGGTGATCTTCTATATCTAGAATTAGATTAGTAAAAAAGAACTCCATTAGCAACGGTCAAGATCTAAATTCGAGTTTTAAAGCTAAAGTTGAGCACTTGGAGATTATATACACCCCTTCATTCATTGTGCAACTAACTAAGAATTATAAGAGAGTTATTGAAAGCATTCTTACATTGTTTCTCAAAGCATACATTACGTACGTATTCTCTTGTGCTCAAATTTGTTCCATATTTTCTTGAGAATTGCTCACACCTCCAACTTTGTATTTATCTTTTCTTTTTTTGGAGAGATTATTTTGTGAATGTATCAAAAAACTTGAATATCCTACCCTATAAGCTTTGGGTGTCCAAGCCTTATAATTTGGGGTATCTTGGTTAGACAATCTCCATTAAAATTGTCATTTTGTAAGAAAGTGTGGTAAGCCTCAGGTAGAGTAAGTCACTTGCTTTATGCAAGGAGTGATCATGTTGAAAAGATAGTCGTATAATGCAAGAGGTCAAGTGAAGTTTTTTGCTCAGCAACATTGGACGTAGTCATTTCGCCAAACCACTATAAATAACATTTGCATCTCTTCTCTTTACACTTTTACTTTAACACAATTTATATTTTCCTATACATTTTGAAATCTTTGTTCGCGTGTTTAATAGCTTAAGCATTTTTATTTAGAATTTTAGAATAATTGTAAAAAGTTTTAAAAACCTAATTCACCCCCTCTTCTTGGGCAGCTATTCTTGGGCTAACAAAAATCATTTTATCAAACACCTTAAATGCTTAAACTTTGTGTTCATGACAAAGGTTGTCATACTTTCTTATTTTTTTCTAAAACCTTTGTTTTTCAATCTTTCAATCTCATCATCAACCACATAACACATAAACAAAACATGCCATATAGTTTTTCTTCATGCCATAGTTCATAACATAACATGCCATATAGTTTTTCTTCATGCCATGGTTCATAACATATATCAAACACCTGGTATGCATACTAAAAACATAAACTTAAACTTAGCTTGAGAGGCAAGAATTTTACCTAAACAATCCAAAGTGTTAGTCTTTTCCTTTTAACACTTACAAGCTTCTAAACCCCTTGACATCAAGTTCATGTCATACCATAAGAATCCCTTACAAAACTTGAACAAAATCCCTAGACACAAAAGGTAAAATTTAGATTTTCACCTTGAAATTTTCTTGAACTACACCAAAGCCCTTGAGTTTGCTTCTAAGGATGATTGGAGGACAAAATCATCAAAAACTTTAAGTGAGAAGGGCTTATGGAAGGGGGTAGATTTTTATGGAAAAGTTCCAACTTATGGTGAAAAACTTGGAGAAAAAGAAAAGATTTATGTCGAAAAGAACCCTTGATAGACCGCTGGGTCGCAAAGCTTATCTTGAAAAGGAAAGGATTTTTTGGTTAGATGACTGACTGCAAACTTTTTTTGTTCGTGAGGATCCCATCATGTAGACCACTTTGGGGACTTAAATACAAAAAAAAATTACCCAACAATACTTGTTAACTCTACCAAGGGAGATACGACACATTTTTCCCTTTTGGGTGTCACTTTGTGAGCCCTAGTTTACTTTTTAAGCTGTCTGAATTTACACTATATTGTATTTTTCCTATACTAGTGATATATTTTTCATACTTCTAGGATACTTTTCCATATAATTAATGAGGTCCTACAACCTTGTATACTTATCCACATCCTCCACATAGTACAATTCGTATATTGCTTAACTTTATACAGTCAAATTCTTACACTACATTTACTTATAGTATAGTTTCCATACTACAAAATTTTATCAGTGTAATTCCTTACACTATACTACTTTATCAATATAATTCTTATACTGTATAATTTCTATATTCTTCATATAGTATTTTCCTTAAAATGTATAATTTCACACAGTATTACTTTTATCCACTTTTCTCATAATCCATACTTTACTTAACACTATAACATGATATTTTTTGAGATTTATTCTTATTAAATTTGTCACAAAAATTGCATTTAAATAAAATCTTTGTGACACTAAAATTACTCCTTAAGCTCTTAATAAATTTTTGAGCATAAAATTTAGTTTACAAAATTTGTACATAATCCCTTAATTATTGTATATATATTGCTCTTAAAAATTCTCGGGTATCACCGTTGATTAGGATTATGCAAGAGATAGAGACACCAAAAAATCTTCTACAGCTTACTATTTCACGGTTTGTGTTAGCTGTCTTAGTTGGAAATCCCAGCTTCAGTCTATGGTAGCATTATGTAAAAATGGAGCTGAGTACATAGCAACAACTAAAGCTGTTAAAGAGGGAATCTAGATACAAGATTTGTTGCAAGAGCCAGGGATTTATTAAGAAACGGCCACTATGTTCTCAGACAATCAGAGTATGATCCATTGATGTAAAAATCCTGTGTTCCATGCCATAACTAAATATGTAGAAGTGAAATATCATTTTGTTAGAGAGAAGATTTCTCAAAGAGTGATTAATGTTGAGAAGGTTCTAATAGCGGAGAATCCAGCTGACATGAGAACCAAGGTGGTGACTTTTGGCAAGTTCCAACACTGTCTGGACTTGCCAGGAATCGATAATGGATGATTGAAGATATAAATCGAGTGTGGATCATGGAGGAGGAAATGATCTGGATGATTGAAGATATAAATCGAGTGTGGATCATGAAGGAGGAAATGATCTGTTTTTCAAAGGAATCATATTAAACTGAGGCAGAGATGGATGAATCAGTCTAATATGATTTAAGTTATATGAAGACTCTCAAGAATTATTTCAAGTTCTACAGCTCAAGGAAGACACGACAAGCCGTTTGTAATCTAAGGCATTGTCTTTTTTTGTGTGTTGTAAATATAAAAATTTAATGACGTGTCTTATTATTACTGGTTACTTGTTGTATTTAGTTAGTGTGCAAAAGCTTTGTAAAGAACAGGTTTGAGAGTTAGTTCAATACTGAAAACAAACTAGTGAGAGAAACAGGTTAGAGCGAGAGAGTGAAAGTGAGAAAGAGAATTTTTTCCAAGGGGATTTTGTTGCTAAGAGAATTTTTCCCAGGGGATTTTGTTGTTGGCTTTCTCGGGAAAGTTTGTATTGTATTGGATGAGAAATTGTTCTTAAGAGTTGTATTACACAAAGATTCAATAGAAGAACTTGTCGATCTCCTCAAGCGGATCTGGTGGGGCTGTAGGCATCTCTTTGGCTGAACCTCAAAAAATCGCTGTGTGTTTTTTCTGGTTTTTCTTGGTTGTTCTTTGGCGAGAATCGAAGCCGGTGTTGAGTAATTTCAACAAAAAATTAATTACAAAATTTAAAACTCATAGTGCAATTTGTCAAACCGCTAAAAATTTGCGGTAGATGGGGGTGCCAAAGATGTGAGACACACGTGAACTTTATGATCGCCGATATAAACAACGTATTATTCAATAGAATTTTGACTTTTGTGCATTCCCTCTTATAATTTTAGATAACGTTGTTGCGTAGAAGGAGTAATTCAATAAAATGTCATGATTCACTCGACGATTATAAGACGCCGTATACAAACTTATTCTTATGGGTTAGCTTGGCTGACCTGACAGTACCGTTCTGATAATCACAATTGTTTACTATATATTTTGTTAGAACATTATATATATTCCTGCAACATAGATGCTTTTACTCCCGAGGAAAAAGAGATGTGTACAAAAAGGGTGCAATTCTTTCAAGTAATATTATTAGAGAAAGCCACAAAGTCCCAAAAGGGGAAAATAACAAATAATTTATTTACATAAATATCTACCTTAAGAAACTTGCCTTACTCCAAAAACTCATAATTATTATCTTTCATGTGTGTGTGAAAATGAATTGTACGTCTTAGGGGTTGTTTGTTTGCATATATGAATAACTTGCAAGCTAAGTAAGCAAATAATTCCATAGCATACATAGAGGATCCCATGGACAATTATATATGAGAACCTTCCTCCTACTTTTACATAGGATTGCAACACATTGATGCTATACTCTCCAAATTATTACTGACACTTTAAACCATTTCAATTCAATACTAATTCTTGCCATATACCTTATAGTGTTTAAGGACATGGGGTCTTTGGTAGGTCATGTGGCACCAGGCCTTGGATTCCTCCTCATTGGCTTATGGCACCTCTTTAACCACATCAAGCTACGCGCCCTTCGCCCCTCCTCCTACAACGCCCCGCCATGGTTCCCGGCCTCAAAGTTCCGCTACTCTGAGCTCTACCTCATCATGGTGGGCTCCACAGCCTCCATAGCTATTGAGCTCTTCGTCAGCCCTAACCGTCACCAGCCGCTAGACCTTGATGGAACCATCCCTTCCAACCATCTCCATACTTTCGAGCACTTCTCTATTTCCCTTTCCCTTCTTGTCTATGCAGTGTCGGTCATGGTTATAGACCGAATTTCACCCAAAGCTCCCCATGGCTTGATCTATTTCCTTGCCTCCATAACATTTGTTGAAGAACTTGCCCTCTTTCACCTTCACTCCACCGACCACACCGGTCCAGAAGGCCAATACCACTTCTTTCTTGAGCTTGTGATTTTCGTTTCTTTAGCCACAACTCTAATGGGAATTGGTTTCCCAAATAGTTTCATGGTAAGTTTTGTGAGGTCTCTCAGCATATTCTTTCAAGGTGTTTGGTTTATGGTGATGGGATTCATGTTGTGGACCCCAGATTTATTGCCTAAAGGTTGCTTCTTGGATGATGAAGATGGTCGTAAGGTGGTCAGATGCTCGGGAGAAGAAGCACTTCACAGAGCCAAGTCCCTTATAAACTTAGAGTTCAGTTGGTTCTTGATTGGGATTGCAGTTTTTGGAGTTTCCTTCTACTTCGTTTTGCTCAAGATTTATGGTGAAAAGGTTGAGTATTTTTCGTTGGAGAGGAAATTAAAACACAAAGGAGAAGAAGATTCATTTGATATTGAGTCCTAATTAAAAGAACATCGTATGCTTGGAAGCTCTTATGACCTAGCGACGTACGACATGCATGCGTGGAAATAATGAATTTTATTAAAGAATGTTGAGTTAAATTAGAATGTTCGAGTGTTTTACACATTAGTTACATGTAATTCGAATACTCTGCGCGTGTATGTGTGTGTGTGTAAAGCTTACGCTCTATTTTACCTTTGTCTTGGTTTGAACCGTGTACAAAATATTGGGGGGATCTTTTTTTTCTTTTTTTCTTTTTTTTTTTTCCCCGATGTTTAGCTAATGCCTTCTATATATGGATTTTTGGTTTCTCATAACATAGTGTATAACTCATAACATACCCTACTATGATTATGAACTAATCATCCTATATCGTATAGCACAATGGGATTTATTTTAACAATTAAAATAAATTTATTATGCGCAAATAATATTTAATATTGTCATACAAATAAAGTATGACATAAAATATTAGTATCATATGGAACCACTCCTATACCTAGTATTACTACTAAGTATCACACCTAGTCTAAACTATCTGTTTGGGCATTTTTTATACAGTCCCAAGATACCGTAATAAGTCCAGAAGCCCAGAGAATATATATCAAGCTAGCACAAAGGCTATATAGACCTACAAAATTGAAGCTCTAATAATTAATTTTTAATACGTACTTTCTAAGGAAATAATTAATTTTAATTCTATTAAGCTCTTAACAAATTAAATATTGTTCTTAACTTTGGTTTGTGCCACGTTTAGAAACCAAAGTTGCAGTCTAAGATTATGCATATATATATATATATATAAGAATCTAATTATGCGTAAATAGTTTAGTCCATTGATATATGTAGTTCCTATTAGACTAGGTGCCCTAATGATTAAATGATGTAATAGTTTTTTGAGACATTTAATCAATAAAGAATTTATTATTTATTTTTCGTATATCAAATGTTGTCATCTTTATATTCATTTATGTTGAATATATGATAAGCAAATAAAAGTCTAAGACTGTCAGTCTAAACCTTTAAGATCATGATATGATGGATTGATTATGCGAAAAACATGAATCTTAAAGATGAGTCTAAATGATAAGGTCCGCAATTAAGGGAATAAAGTTAAGCACTTTATTTATGTTAAGATTGTTATGTTGTCTACATCTCTAACGGGAGGTGACTTGTCTTTGTCGTCGGAGTTAGACTTCACGAATAGAAACATTGGTATATTGTAATAGGTGACGATATATTAGATCGACACTAAAGATGAATTAATTTGATTAATGATTTTGTTTGTTTAATTGGATTAACTTTAGACAATCATTTGTGTTGCATGTTAATCCTGAAATGAATCAATGAGTCTGTATTATTAACTTGTGTCATTTGATGTATCAAAGGGTGACATCTTGAATTATATGAAGGTATATGTACTGGAACATTGGAGACCTGACTCTTGATTAACGTAGACTCGTTATTCATATGTATAAAATCCATAGTTTTTTTGTAGAGTTAATGATATTTGTTAGACATGTATGCCCTAAGGAGTAAAAATGTAATATGTTTTTTGGAGACATTTTTATCAATAAAGAATTTATTTATTATTTATAAACCAAAATCTTGTCCTCTTTACATTCATATTTGTTGAATGTATGATAAGCAAAAAAAAGTCTGAGACTGTTGGTCTAAACCTTTAAGAATTGGGCATATAATGGATAGATTATGCGAAAGACACGATTCATAAGGTGACGGTCTAAATCATAAGATCCGCAATTAAGAGAATAAAGTTAGGCAATTTATTTATGAAAAGACTTTTATGTTGTCTATATTCCTAACGAGAGATAGCTTGTCTTCACCATTAGAGGTGGACTCTGTGAATACAAACATTGGCACATTGTCATGGGTGATGATGTGTTAGATTGGGACATAAAGTGAATTGATTTGGATTAATAATTCTATCTCGACAAATTGATTCACTTTAAACAATCATATGTGTAATATCTTAATCTTGAGATGAATAATGAGCCCATTGTCTTAACTTGTGTCTTTTGATGTACCATAGGATGACACCCACATTTTATTAGTAGTACGCATGTCAGTACGTTGGAGGCATGACTCTTGATAGCGTAGATTAGTTATCCATAGATATGGAATCCATAGCTCCTCTTTGGGGGTAGTGATATCTTCTTATATGCGTTATCCTATAATTGGAAAACTAGAGCGCTCAACCATTTGGATACATAGGTGTAACCGAATGGTATACCGTCTTTAGATGGTAAGTTTTTCGATGGTGAGATAATGGAATGTAAAATAAAAATAATCAGGAAGGTAAGACAGAAATTTTCCTTAACCCGATTATGGATAATCCTATGGGGATATGATACACTATGATATGTCATGGAGACTTAGCTATATGGGCTTCGTAATTTTATATAGTTCGAGAGCGCAGCTCCAAGCTTTTAGTAGAGTAGTGTTGAAGTTAATAATTATGAAATGTATATATGGGATATTGGGTTTCATAATTATCGGGAGCTAGAACTACATAGGTCCATCAAGTCTCCTTTGTAAGCTTACAAAAATCCTATAACGATACGGCGTGTTTTTTCAAAAATTGGTGACTTATGTCAGATTTATTAGATTGGCTGAAATTTGAAAAAATCAAATAATTCATGTCTGTTTATCGATTGTAAGGCCCCTATATGGGGGTTAATAGTTTTTAAATAAATAAAATAAAAATCAGAAAATAAAGATAAAACATCAAAGTAATTAGCCCGGGACTTGAATAGAAACTCTCAAAATAAAAAATAAAACATAAATAAATAAATAAAACACAGTTTAATGTAGCACCTTAAATTTTAATAATATAAATCTGTCATCATCATTATTTCAACCCTCAACAAATCTTAATACAGTCATAGAAAGTAACAATCGATGCTTACATTATCATGAAGATCATTCTTTGCATTCGAAGCCATCCCAACGTAACATAATTAGATAGCTTCCTCAACTATTTTTCTTGTAATCATCTCACACTTAATAAGTCCTGAAAAGAGGAAAATATAAAGGAATGAGCGACAACATGCTCAGTAGGGAAAACTATTACTCACCTTAAAGTTTTATTCATTACCACATTAAAACTGCATGGTTAGTTAATTTACATCATATACCAAATTATGAGGTTTATTATGATCATATCTCGTGGATACCATAGTTTACCATTATCAAGTTTCACACTTATACAGATATACAAATATTACAATTCATTATTATTCTTAGGTATCCACATTGAATAAAGTAACACTCTACTTATCGAAACCCAAATGGGCGAGCTTGGCCATCCTCCAAACATTCCGAGGGTATTCCGGTGAGGGGACATCAAGCCCCAAGTCCTCACCAAGTCGATTCCTATACAGTGTGTTCTGGGACTTTTGACCCAAGGAAGCGTCATCACCTTCCCCCGATTTTACCTTTTAGGGTAATCGTGCCCAAGGACATAACTGTCGCCCTCTTCACGTCTCACCATTTCTCAATGTTCCATCATTATTTATAGAATCAATTTTCCTAACGATGCTTTCCAACTTATAACAACATATGTTAATTCATTATGTTTCCTCGCAAATCAATACAAGGCAAGTTCATGTCATAGTTTCATATGTGATTCTCATATAATAACAGTTCAACATAGATACATATATCTTGTGGTAAAACAAAAAATTTTAATTCCATAAAAACCTTATAAAAGATGAGTAATAGAATCCTTACCTTTCAAGCTTCCCGACAATCTTTTAATCTCGGAATTAATTAACGTTAGCTCCATACACCCTTGATCCTAAGTCGTGCATAAATACAATTAAAACTAAAGCACAACATATAACTACATCCATAAATGAATTATGTGTAAATCTATATACTTTAGTCTCTAATAAGATTCATAAATCACTTAGGATGGTTTTGAAAATGTTGTAAGACATTAAGGGATTAGAAGGTGAGCAAAGTTGGGTTCACTATCTGCAATTAGCACATGGGTTATTGGGTGGTTTACTTAAGATAGACAGGTGGTATACTGCCATTGATAGGTTTACTAGTTTCTAACCCGAGAATTGAAAAATTCATAGAAAATAAAATATAACTCCGATTTAGGCTCATAATAGCTCGTTGGAAAGCTTAGAATGTCTACTATTAAAATATGTAAATCAATTTACAAAATTTATTTTCATCTAATCCCAGAATTTCAAGAAAAAGCTACTGCCGATAGGGATAATACAAGGTTTATGGAATGTTAAGTTTTTCTTAAACCCAAAGCATATTATTCTTATTCAAAATTCCAAAACCATTCCAAAATAGGCAGCATTCATAATAATAAATATATTCTCATGAATTTTATAACAAAATCATCATTAAACCATATCTTTAGCCTTTCTTACAAATAATGAGGAAAACATGTATTAAATATGGAGAA
>CAMOHE010038812.1:0-13203 GCA_946598075.1 Artocarpus hirsutus | reverse complement strand
TTTATGAAAAGTTTGAAATCCATTTTTATGATGGTTTTATGATGATTTCTCATGATGATTTTTAATGAAGTTTAAGGCATGAAAGTTTATGCATGTTCATGATAATGCTTTTCAAAGTATGAAAGTATAAGTATGTATATATGTATCACCTAAATAAGTGTTGCACACCCAATTTTATGATATGTTTATGTTTATGATGTCATGTTTGGTTTGGGCTTTGCAACCCCTCTCCTCTCATGACGGCGCGCCTATGATATGATGTTATGGTGCAACACTTGGGCCCCTTAAGATAAAATGGATAAGTTTCAATATGGATGATGTAAGGAAAGATATGTTCTTATGAAAATGTGCTTCGTGCACTATTATGATGATGATGATGATGATGATGATGTTTATGAAATGTTTTTAAGTTGTGAGAATTACAATGTACTTACTAAGCATTAGCTTATTCAAGTTTTTCATCATGTTACAGATAAGGGTAAGAAAGTTTTGGAGTAGGCGGAGGACACTAACAGGCGTGTAAGCTCAGGAAGATGGTTTGCAAATGGAAGAACGCCAAGGAAAGATATTTTAAATGAAATGAGTCATGATTTTCGATTCCGAGTATGTTTATAATTTTTGAATTTTAAGGATATGTTTTAAAATTTTAAGAATATTTGTTTGATGTATTTTTATTATTTTATAAATTTTCTTCCGCATTTGAAACTTTAAAACTTGTTTCAAAAGAAATTTTTTTTTAGTTCGGCCTGCCGACCATTACTGGTCGGACTGCCGAATAATTCTGATCGGCCTGCCGATCTTGTTGACTTTAAAACCCCATTTTGCAAGGCCTTAGACGGCCTGCCGATGGGTGACCTTCGGCCTGCCGAAATCCAAAGTTCGACCTACCGGCCGAGCGGTGTTCAAACAAATTTATCTTTTATTTTCAAAGGTCAATTTAATTTTAAATGATATTAGCAAACTATTTACAAAATGTTTATGGAAAAGCGAATTGTTATAATTAACTAATTATAAATTATTGTGAATTGTATTTTTGTAAAAAAAAAAAATGTATGTATGGATCCTGGGAATGCTTTTCCAAACTATGATTTCAAATGCATGTTATTAATTACAATAGTTTGCTCCAGTTAATGTTTTAAAGAATGAATGTAACGATATCTGTGACGTCCAAAAAGGGGGCGTTATAGAGTCTTCCAATTGATTCTGTCCATGGAAGACCCTTAGGGGATGAAAAAGTACACGTTAGCATCATTATCATTAGAGTTAGAACAACTAAATTGCCTGTTTCTTCATTTGAAGCAATAATTTTGGGTGAAGTCACTGAAAGCTTTATCGCATGGCCAAAGAGGTTAATTGAAGTCGTTGCAAAGATAATGAAGACGATTCGAGTGCCTAAAAAAAGGCCAAAAAAAGAAAAGTTCTATAAAAGCAAGACAATCTCAACTTGAGGTAGAACAAGAACAAGAACAACCTGTTGTGAATGAGTCACTGCTTGCATTTAACTTTTCTTCAGTACCTCTAGAATTTATGCAATTAGCTTTATACACGCATTTTTTCATGTGCGATGCCCGATACTGGAAAATATCACTGGCAATGAATTGCCTATCTATGTGGGGTATGAAGACATTTACTACTTCATTACCTTCGATCAAATCGGGGCAAACTGTATTATGGTATATCTCAAGTAATAACTCTATCCTTAATTCTTAATTTTTTTTGAATCTAAGTAGAGTTGTAAGGTGTAATGACTGAAAAAATCCAAAAATTTATATGTATGGTTAATTGAGGATTTTTCCATCATTACTCAACTAAGTACTTGAGAAGTATAAGTTTAGAATTTATTAACAAGCAAATTTGAAGGTCTTAATAGTTGTAAGACCTTGGAAATAAATAATGTTGTGAATGCACAAATATATGTGCTTTGTTTATGGAACATGTAATAATGTAATGTGATAATAGTACATTGAAATAATTATTTAATGTGCTAAATTAAAAGTTTATGATTCATTAATTTCATACATGAGCCAAAGAGGTGATATTATCTAGCAAAAAGTGAAATTTCTAACTTACTATAATGGTGTGAAAAATTTCTATACAATATCAGTTCAGTAAAAAAAACCCAGATTAATAGTAATCATGAGCTCTATACCATAATTTAGAAAATGGTAAGCACCAAGTTTAAGTATACAAGATTTATAACAATTTTACTAAGATTGATCTCGAAATTTAAGGAGATCATAAAGTAAGATAAGAATTTTAAGAAAGTTATAAGGATCATTGGAAGTTTAAGAATTCCAATGTTTTAAATGTGTATAGTTAGTTATTATACACATTAATAAGGTTTATTATTATTATTGTGATAATAATGATAATAATAATAATATCAGTTGTTATAATAATAGTGAATAAGAAGAAGAAGAAGAGCATTGATAGAGTCCACAAACGTTGATCTATTGGTCAGAAGTGGATCCATAAATGGCTCTTTATGAGGAACAGTTCAGGTTGCACCGTAAAGCTTGAAATAATGCTAAGTTCATAAATTGAATTAAATTGACTTACAGATAGTCAATTTAATTTATAAAACTATTTTAAAGTAAGACTATTATTTTTATGACAAAATTTGAAGCTTAAAATATGAAAATTTTTTATGAAAAATATATGTTTTAAATTGTAATTTTTAAAGTTTAAAAAGTAAATATATAAGTATATATATTTATATTGAGCAAAATTTTAAACACATAATATCTTTCTTAGAATTCATATACATATATATGTATATATATATGTATACAGTTGCGAAAATAGCTAATCATCGGTTTTGAAGACAAATGGATCAAAGTTATTGTTTAAAATAAGATCAAGCAATCAAATTTTAAGTTTTGACCAAGGTTCTTAAATACAAAGTATTATTTGTAACAAATATATATATATATATATATATAATTAGTGAAATAAGTGAATCAACTATTTTAAAGACAATACTGTCAATGTTTATGGTGTTAGAATAATCCATATAGTATGGATAAACTTTATTAAAATTATTTTATGACAGTATGGAGATGTTTATACAGTAATGATACAGGAAGAAAATTTGAATTTATGTAAGTACTTTTAAAGAACGAGAATATTATAGTTTTAAAAATACAACTATGTTTATGAAAATTTTAAGTTTACGGATCAAATTTTATCAACCTGACACAACATATGTTAGACTGTGTAGACCACATGAGGGTCTATAAATACATGACACAACCAAAAAAAAGAAGTCAGCCAATCAAATCAGTTCATTCCCTCTCTCTCTACTCTCTCTCTCTTCAACCGCCGGTCAAGATTTCGACCGCCATTTTTGACACCTCCCACACCAATGAAAAGCTCTCAACGAGTTGGTTCTAAAGACATATAGTGCAAACCATAACTCCACTGAAGGAAGCCACACTCACCTGTCAAAGCTACAAAAAACCCACATTTTTCTAGTGAGATTTCTCTTTCGTCCGACCATCGATTGACCCAATCTTGTGTCCACAAGCTCAAATTGATGGGAGGAACAAGAAGATACCAACCTCTTAGCTTGATTTCAGTTGGACGCCCATCTTCGCCATCGTGCCATCTCACGATTTCACTGCCGTCAATAACAGTGAAGCACACCGCCGAAGTCAATCGACTCATAACTCTACGGTGATGAAAATGCCCTAGTCCATTTCAAAAAATTACCACCCAACATCGGATCTCCATATTCGCCATCGTGGAGCTGCCATGAGATTGCTGTTTTGGGCATCCCACTACCGTTGAGTTAAATTGATGACTTGGTTGTGGTCAGATGAGAACGGGGATACTTTTCCCTCTCCTAATTTCATGAACGACTCATGGGAAGATGAAGATCGATCTCCCCCATCATGCATCACCATGAGAGGGGTCGAGACTACCCATTGCACCAACATTGGGTCAAATTGGAGCGGCAGCCACGTTCAGAGGGGGACGGAGAGCAATTTCCCCTGTTTAATTTCAGCACAACATGGCAATACAGTGGAGATTGGACTCCACCGTCGAGCTCCACCGTGAGGAGGTGGACCTGCCGTTCCATGCAACGTTGAGTAGTCCTATGTTAGGGGAAATGCTCAAAGTGACCTGGGGAGCATAAGCCCTTGGTCAATTTCAAAGCACAAATACCGAAAGACCAAGATCGAAGCCCACCAACTTACACCATCGACGGCAGCCCCAATCTACATGATCAGAGGTCAAATTAAGCCAAATTAAGGTGACTATTGAACTCAAAAAGTTCAACTTATGGGGGGTAGGCTCAAGCCTAGCTGCTAACCGAACCTGGTCAACGTCGGTCAACACTAGTCAACTGTTGGTCAACGGCGACAAGGTTTTTTGTGATCCGAACCTCTGATCGATGATTTGAGACTGCTTTTTGACTTGTTTCGATGTTCTAGATGCGATGGTGCCCTCTATCTGAGCTAATTCTACTCCGTTAAAAATCATCTAGTACCAACTACACGCGAATCGAGGTGACTTAAATTGCAGCAACAGAGTCTAGAATGATGTTCCAACTATGCATGATCTCTAGGGAGCATTCCTAGCCATCCACGGTTGCTCGAGAATCATTGTCAAGGATGCTCTACAGACTGTAGATACAGCGAGATATAACTGGAGCCGCTTAGCTCAAAGTCTAGGTAAGTAGGAATTTCACCTACAGTATGTATAGTTGTAGAATGAATTATTTAAAATGTTTTCATAAAATTTATGAAAATGCATTATCAGTTATTTGTTACACTATTTTATGTTATGATGTGTATTATGTTATGTTAATATGATTTATTATGATATGTTACGTCATTTCATGATATGCTATGATCATGTTATGATTAATGTGTGATGTATACAATATTTAAATCATATTGTTTAGTCACTCTCAAGTTAAGTATGTTTACGGATTATGGTTTACGGTTTATGTAATTGTGATGCTATATAGTGATAAGTCATACTGCATGCACACACAATAAGACAAGTGAAACTTATAAGTTAAGTTAAGGGTGTCGTATCAATTTCTTGACCCACAAGGAGGCTCCATGTTAAAGTAATGAATGATCTTGGAGTTGTTGGGACCTCGCAAACCCTAACTTCCCAAGACTCACCCGCAATTGGTACAATCACTCAGGCTCAAAGTAATAAGATAAGTTATAGCTGAAATAATTAAGCATAAAACAAGTTGATAAGCAAGCATAAAATATTCATGTATATTTTTATTAAAATGATTTTTAATTATGTTTTGTGAGACTAATTTTATAATTGCTAAGCGAAAGCTCATTTAAGTATGTTCATGCTATAGGTGACAAAGCCTATCAACTACACTTGATGGGCAGTAGTAAGCGGCGGACAAATGATGAAGATGAATGGATACCGGACACGCAATGTAGTAATTTCACATTATTATTTTACTAATATATGCATGTTTTTACTTCACAAAATTAAGTATTTTTTATTTTATGAAAATTATGTACGTATGAATAAGTAAATAAACTACGTAATTATGTCTTAAAAACTGAGATTGTGATTATACAATCTTGGTCTATAGAATTTCAAGGTTTAAAAATGTTGCAATAGACAAACAACAAATGCACGAAATTTTAAGTAAGAAAATCATAAGTTTATTTAGAATTAAAAATAATTATTGGAGTTTTACGTTATGTTAAGAAATGAATTCTATGAATATGTTTTTATGAATTTATTATTATGAAAGTTTAGATGATTATGCTTTGAGAAATTATTATGTTGAATTTAAGTGAACGAGTTATAAGTAATTATTATGATTATGATAAGTTCTAAAAAAGTTAATTTTTAAGACATCAATATCTTATTTTTAAGATATTAAATTATAAGTAAAATATATAAATAATTTTTAAGGAAATTTCAAAAAGCATTTAAAATGGGATTTTATCTCAACATTTAATTTAAAATTGTTTTTAAAATAGTTTTATTTAAATTAAGAAATGTTTTAAAGGTGATAGTTTTTAAATAATTATCCTTATGTTCAAAGGAAAAGTTTCAAAAAAAAAATATTATGGTTATGTTTTAAGTAATTAATGTTATGAGTTATGCAAAGGATTAAGTATTTTAGAGATTATGATTATGTTAAAATGTAATGATTATTATTACGTTATTACCATGTTTGAGAAATTAATATTGTTATGTTAGATTTATGGAATTAAGTTTTGAGAAGTGATTATTATTTCTTTTAAAGTTATATGTTAAGGATTCAATAGCAAGAATTCATTTTAGAAAAAAAAAATTATTCCAAAATTTCTCTACTTTATTCGTAAATATGTTTAAGTTCATGGTCATGTTTAAGTTAAGTAACGGCTACGTAAGGTGGGTCGTCACATAAGGTGCTTTTAAATAATTGAGTGTATTGTTTTTATTGTAGTTTTTTGATAGAATATTGTGAACTTTAAGGCAAGGCGTATAATTTCAGCTTTGTATCTCAAGCAATTGTTTCAAGTGCTATAAGATATGCATAGAGTAATTGCAAAGAGAGCACCATGTCACTCCTCCACCTATTAGCTCAAGTAGTGAGAGGGAAATTATTCTTCGTGCCATACAATGTTGAAGAACATTAGATGTTGTTAGTTATTTCACCATAAGAGGACTAAATATATTGGTTTGATCCCCTCGAACACCCATTACGTGATGATTTCGTATCACTCACAAGATTGCAAGTATCAATTTTTCTTATAAAATTAACTATGTTAAGTTTTACATAATTGTAATGTCTATTAATTCATTTAATCTTGACACAATGTTACGATGTTTAATAATTAGAAGCTTTAAGTGGGAAATGGTGTAACATTTCGACTGAACGGAATGCTATATTCCAAACATAAGTGTCAAAGACAACAAAGAAACATAAAATGTGGTTTTTTTATTCTATGTTTCATGCGAAATATAATTAATAGTGGTATACAAGCTCTAGCAAAAAAGAATTTTATATACATACAAATATAAATGAAGTTAGAATAGAGTAGGTATAATTTGTAAATAGGTATGTATGTTTAGATAGAGAAAGTAGATAAATGATTGTACAAAATAATTCAAATATAAATGATCTTATAAATACCTTGTAATTTCAATATACATCATTTTTTGTATATAATCAGGTTCTTGTTGCAATAGATAACACATAGGACCAGCCATCCCATAAGAAATAAAAAATTTTGGCAATTTTTTTGATGCAATAACAATTTTTCACGACGGTTTTAGCAAAAAACCATCGTAAAAATTATACCTTATATAACGGTTTTTGTAAAAACCATCATATAAAGTGCATGTATACCAACATTCTATAGAATGTCTAGTTTCCATGATGGTTTTAAGAAAACCGTCGTAAAAAATGATTCTATCACAACGGTTTTTACAAAAAAACATCGTGATAGATGTCCTTCCACACCTCAAATTGGTGCTCATTTTGAGGTTCTACAATAGTAAAAAACCATTGTGAAAACTTAATTTTGTACCACAACAAAGGTTTTCACGATGGTTTTTTAACTGTCGTGAAAATTTTCCATGACGGTTTTAAAACATAGTAGAATTCTCAATCTGTATAGTAGTATCATTTGACTTTTGTTGGCATCTTATTATCAATTGTGCTTTTAATTCGAATTATGTTTTCCATTTTTGTGGTTTTCTAAGTTAATTATATATTATATTATACTTAATTCGTTTTTTGAAAATCAACTTTTGAATCGCACATTTAGATTCCTTATGGAAACTTCAAAATTAATGGAGTTGCCCATTTGGAGATTTTGGTAACTTTTCTTAAATATAGAGGTTAATGATTTTGTCCATTCTGGATGGATTGGTTTATTTATGATAAGTCTAGGTTTCTCTGTTTTATCACACTGAAATAGAAACGAAAGTTTATTTTCCATGATCAAGTTTGCTAAAAGAATTTTTAAAGGAAGATCAATAAGGAAATATGGGTGACTTATTTTTGCTAACTTGGGATCCTGTAAGCTGGAATGAATATTCTTTATTCCTAAATTTTTTCAAAGTTTACTCTTGAACAAAACTCAAATCTTTTTAAAGGAAACTCTGTCATATTGACCCCTTCCAGTTTTATATTAAATGGTATGAATATGAGACACTTCTTGGGAAGTATTATGTTGCTCATTTCATATTAATGATGAAAATCAAAGAAAGTCGAGCTTCCTCTATTGGCTGCAAATTGTGTGCTGACTTGCCTTATATATCTCTACTCTGTCACAACAGGATTGCACAAGAAGAGCTGGCTCTGTGAAGACAGACAAAGTCAACTGTAGGAATAAAAGGCAAATCCAAGGAATTGAAAGAGGATGCATTTCTAGATTAATAGCAGTGGATTTACCATTTTTGTGCGGTTGAGATATGAGGAACCCATACTATAAATAGACTCTTAGTCTTGAGGTGTCTCTTCAAGACACTCATGTGAAATCTATGTATTAAGAGTGTTTTCATTGTGAGTGAGTGTGAGAGAAAACAAGAGCGTTTTTAGGCTTAACCATTGTTTCTCAAACCTTGTAAAAATCGATCTATGTAGATCATTTACTTGGAGTAAGTTAAGAGACCCAAAGGTGAATGGTTGTACTTGGAGGAGGTTAGTTGGACTGAAGGTGAGCCACACAAGCCGGAAGTTGTCGAAGGAAGGAGGTTTTGTGAGTTTAGGTTTGGTGAAGAGTTTAGGCATTCTTATAATTTCAATACATAGCAAAGGTAATTCGAAGCATAAATCCTATCTTTCAAGCTGGTGTGCTTAAACACCTATGGTTTTTTTTTCTAAGTTAGGTTTTTGGCCACGCTAAATAATCACATCTAGTGTTTACTTCTTTACATTTATGTCTACGATAATTTCTATTTATTTTCGTTGTTACAAATTAACCTGTCAAGACGATTTGATTTCGTTATGGCTGGTTGGTGTATTTGTTTAGACAGTTTAAACAGGTTCGTTTGTTAGGATTTACAAGAGCAATTGGAGAACAATTGCAGTTGGAGCAAAATGTTAGAACAGAATTGTGCTAAAAACCATCATCACCTAGGATCATTCGTGTCAAATCATCAAGAATATTAATAAGATGCGGAAGCTAACCTGAATCCATTGATTGAATGTGATTCTTGAGTCCTGTAGATGTGGAACAGAAAAATAATGTACATATTGACTTGGGGACCACAACCCCTTTATATAATTGCTAAACCCTAGCAATTATCCTTAATTACTAATTTAGCCCATCATAAAATTAGTAATTATCCTTTTGGTCTCTACACATAGGAGGCACACACTTAATGATGCATTAAAAGCCTAAAACCCAAATTGATCACTTTTAATTGGGCAACCTTATTTGATAGCCTTTAATTCATATTTATTTAATATATTAGCCCATATATTAGATTTTGATCCAACAATCTCCCACTTGGGCTATATATGAAACTTTACAAATATGAATTATATCTTATGAGCTCATGAATTTTGCTATCAAAACCTTATGCATCTCAACAATCTTGTCCATTAACCATACTAATATAGGACCAAAGCGACCTTCATTACATATGTCGTAACTAGACCCATCAATGATCACATATACCAATACAACTAACGACAATATCAAGCATGGATGTGTAGTATGAAAATTTCATGCAATGTGATCATAACATGCCTATTTTCAACTGGTCCACCTGAAAACTTTAGTGAGATCAAACCATACCAAAATCAAAGTGTGAATAAACTAAAACTTTATTTTTGCAGAAAATAACTTTAAAATTTCCATAAACCAAAATAACTGAAAATGTCTATAACATAAGAGCATTTAAAATTACAAATTCCCACTAAAACTGAATATCCTGAAATGATATGACACCCATACGAGCAGTGTGCTCATGAAACATTTTAGGTGGCAATCCTTTAGTACGCAGATCCGCAATCATGGAGTTTGTGCCGATGTGCTCTATAGACAACTGTCCACTCTGAACTCTTTCTTTTACAACCAGGAACTTGATCTCTATATGCTTTGACTTTGTCGAGCTCCTGTTGTTGTTGGAATATAAAACTGCTGACTTATTGTCACAAAATAACTTAAGTGGTCTTTGAATATTGTCCACTATGCGCAGCCCTGTGATAAAATTTCGCAGCCATATTCCATGGTTGGACGCCTCATAACATGCTATGAACTCTGCCGCCATCGTAGAAGATGCTGTAAGAGATTGTTTAGCACTCTTACAAGAGACAACACCTTTAGCCAGAAGGTAGATATAGCCTGATGTGGATTTCATACTATCTTGGCATCCAACATAATCGAAGTCAGTATACCCAATGATCTTAAGCTGTTCCGACCTCCGATACATGAGCATGTCGTCCTTTGTTCTCTGTAAATACCTCAAGACTCGTTTGGCTACTACCCAGTGATCCTTTCTAGGATTGCTTAAGTACCTACCCAACATCCCTGTAACGTACGCAATATCTAGTCGCGTACAAACCTGAGCATACATCAGACTCCCTACTGCTGATGCATAAGGAATCTTCTGCATTTCCTTAACCTCAAAATCGTTCTTAGGGCATTGATTGAGACTAAGCTTGTCTCCCTTAGCCACAGGGGTATCACCTGGTTTACAATCCTACATGCCATATCTTTTGAGAACCTTTTCAATATAGCCCTTTTGTGATAATCCTAGAATACTCTGAGAGCGATCCCAGTGTATTTGTATACCCAACACAAAAGAGGCGTCACCAAGATCCTTCATTTCAAATTTCTTTGATAGAAATCTCTTGGTTTCGTGCAATAAGCCTATATCGTTGCTGGCAAGCAAAATGTCATCGACATATAAAACCAAGAAAATATACGTACTCCCACTGAACTTGTGGTATATACAATCATCGACCAAATTCATCTCAAAATCGAACGAGATGATTAGCTGATGAAATTTATAATACCACTGACGAGAAGTTTGCTTAAGCCTATAGATGGATTTCTTTAATTTGCAAATGATCTTCTTTGCATCTCCCTACACAAAGTTTTTTGGTAGCACCATATGGATTGTTTCATCAATGTCACCATTAAGAAACGCAGTCTTAGCATCCATCTGATGGAGTTCAAGATCAAAATGTGCCACTAATGCCATTATAATCCTAAAAGAGTCTTTCGAAGAAACTAGAGAGAAAGTCTCTTTATAGTCGATGCCTTCTTTCTGTGTAAAGCCTTTAGCGACAAGATAAGCCTTATATCTCTCCATATTGCCTTTCAATCCCTCTTGGTCTTAAATATCCATTTGCAACCAATGGGTTTTGCACCTTCAGGCAATGGGACAAGATCCCAAACGTCATTGTCCTTCATAGACTTTATCTCTTCATTCATGGCATCAATCCACTCTTAAGATCTAGAACTTTCCATGGCTTGAAGGAAGTTGATTGAATCATCTTCCACCGCACCAATGTCATACTCATGTTCTTGGAGAAATACAATGTAATCATCTAGCACTGCACTTCTCATTTCTCTAGTGGACCTCCTTAATGGCATATGTTCTTGAGGTGGTTGAGTTTGTTCTTCTGAAACAATTTCTGAAATGGGAGGTTCTTCGACATTGTTTTGATTTGGGTTTGTTTCTTGAACAATGTCAGGATTAGGAACCTGATCAATGTCAATAACAGCTATGGAAATATCAACATATTCCTCTTCAAAGACAAAGTCCCTAACCATATCTCCCCCCACAAACTCGACATCCTCAAAGAACTAGGCATTTCCCATCTCAAAAATCGACTTAGTTGTGGGATCATAAAAGTTGTGCCCCCTGGATCTTTTAGAGTATCCAATGAAATAACAACTAACCATCCTTGAGTCCAGTTTCTTTTTATTAGGCTTATAAGGCCTTGCCTCAGCTGGACATCCCCAAACATGCAGATGCTTTAGACTAGGCTTCTTGCCCGTCCAAAGTTCATAAGGGGTTTTGGCAATTGCCTTAGTTGAAACCCTGTTAAGGATATATGCTGCAGTCTTAAACGCTTCTCCCCAGAGTGATTCTGGTAAGGTAGAATAAGAAATCGTACTCCTCACCATGTCCTTAAGTGTCCTGTTTCATCTTTCAACAACACCATTCATAGTGGGTGAATCCAGCATAGTGTAATGCAGGATGAAACCACTTTCCTCTAGGAACTTAGCAAACGGTCCTGGACGTTGTTCACCTAAACCGTCATATCTACCATAGTATTCACCACCACGGTTAGATCTGACGCTTTTAATCCTTTTGCTGAGTTGGTTTTCAACTTCAGCCTTATAATTTTTGAACACATCCAATGACTGTGACTTTTCATGAATGAGATATATGTAGCCATATCTGGAAAAATCATCTATGAACGTTATAAAATATTGTTGACCATTCCAAGAAGCCATAGGGAATGACCCATAAATATCTGTATGTATTAATTCTAAGATGTTCAAAGTCCTGTTGGCTTCAAATCTCCTTTTATTGGTTTGTTTCCCCTTGATACAATTAACACAAATATCAAAATCTGTAAAGTCTAAAGGGTCTAGAATTTTGTCTGACACAAGTCTCTCTATTCTCTTTCTGTAGATATGACCCAATCTTTTATGCCATAACGTAGCTGAATTCTCATTGGTTAATTTTCTCTTTATACCTCGTGCACTTAATTGTAGGGATTCATTAAATGAAGCAATTGTATCAATTAAATAAAGATTATCATAACCTGATAAAGAACCAGAACCAACTAATTTTGAATCATGAAACAAACAAAATTTTCCATTTCCAAATGAACAAGAATAACTATATTTGTCCAAAGCAGAAATAGAAATAATTTTTTGCCTAAAAGACGGTACAATAAATATTTCATCAAGATCCAAATAAAATCCAGTCTTTAACAATAATCTAAATTTTCCTATTGCTTCTACTTCAACTTTCTTGCCATCGCCTACGTAGATGTATCTTTCACCATCATTTGGCTTTTGGCATCTCAGGCATCCCTGCTGTAACGCCCGCCTAATTTATGTAACGGATTATGTTATGAAAATAATGACGTTAAATGTTATATTTATGATATGTGTTATGATATATGATAGATGGTGCTAACCATTTTATTCTAAGTGTTATGACAGGTGACGCTCGCGTGTAATTGATGTGCTCAAATGTTCATGTCATTAATGTTATATGTTTAATTATATTTTTATT
>CAMOHE010038787.1:0-28387 GCA_946598075.1 Artocarpus hirsutus | reverse complement strand
GTAATTTTACACTCACAAAATATACACTCCAAAACAAAAGGATGAAAATACAATAGTAGTATGTGTTTGGAGGTGTGAGTAATTCTCAAGGTAAATATGAAACAAGTTTGGCTCAAGAGAATATGTGTGTGTAATGAATGCTTGAGAACAATGTAGAATAATATCAAATTTCACTTCAATTCATTCATCATTTAATGCACATTGAATGGATGGGTATTTATAGCTTCCTAGTGCTTAGAAACATCTGAACACATCAATTTTGAGTCATTCTAGCCGTTACAAACAGAGTTCCAATGGTCAAAAAAATAGCTGTTACAGACAGTTTGGCAGGCCGGAATATAAGTTCGGCAGGCCGGAATATAAGTTCGACAGGCCGAAGTTTGGAGCGCCAAGAAACAAATTTTCAACGGTCACCAGATCGGCAGGCCGGTTCACTGTTCGGCAGGCCAAACATGAATCACCGGCAGGCCGAAGCCAATTCTCCGGCAGGCCGACAGAGCCTCTGCAGATGGGGGGTTTAACATCCCCAGATCGGCAGGCCGAAGCAGGGTGTTCGGCAGGTCGATATTCGGAACTTCGGCAGGCCGAAGATACCATCGGCAGGCCGTCAGAGCCTCTGCAGATGGGGGGTTAAAAATCCCCAGATCGGCAGGCCGAAGCAGGGTTTTCGGCAGGCCGATCATCTTCGATAGGCCGACCAAATTTGGTCGGCAGGCCGATCTGCCTTAGGCCAAAAAAGCCTATGTGACCTGTTTTTGAAACTAATTTTACATCAACATGTTTAAGCACTTCTAAGACAGTATGAGCCATAATTATTACATGCAATTTGAATTTAAAACAGTATCAAATGCAAGTATGCAATGTGAGAGTGTGCTCTTGAGCTTTCTTTTGATCATTTTAACTTGAGAATTGCTCACTTACACTTTTGGACCTTAGAATCTAAGAAAAATTTGTAATCTTCAAGTCCATGTGAGTTCCCTTTCAAAAGTCTTCTTCCACAAGCTTTCTTGAACTGTATTCACTGATATCTTGAACTGTATGCTTAGTGACATTAAAAGAGTATTTTGCACAAATAATAAAAATTGTATTTGTTATCATCAAAAGAGTATTAAAATAGCTTTGAGAAACCTTGGAGCCAACAAATTCTACCTAAGGACTTCAAGTATGTGACTTGATAGAAAAACTCTTAGGTAAAAAATTGAATTCTATTCTAAATTATCCCTAGTCAGTCAATATTATTGGGATAATAATGATTGAAGACTAGTATGAAGTTTGATTGATAATTATGTTTTACTAATCATGTGTATGAGATGCTAAGTCAACTCATAGATACTTATTTGAGAAATGATGTATTGGATTGACCTGCTATGAGAATACTGCATGCACAATTGTCCTAAGTGATTCTCATCTCAATCGTATTATGTTAGTCCTTTGACCTGAAATCACCATGGTTTCCAACATGACAAGTTCTATATTTGGACACAGTCTAATATTATTTTTAACAGGATGATAAAATGGATTGTTGTTGGATATAGAGTGAACCATGCGAGGAATGTGAGTGATTAAGAATGAATTTGTCTCTTATTTATTATGAGAAAGATATCTATGGGCCCCTCGATAAGTTAGACTGAAGTAAAATGTATGGCCATACTTTAATGATTTGATAAGGGTTGTCAATATCTGTCTACTTAAGATCGAGAAATAATATGATTGAATAGTATAAGGATGACATAGACCATGACTTATGTTCAATCAAGGTATCTAGTGGCAAAAGGACTTTAATACTTATTGTGGATTAGGTTATGTCAGATTATTGACATTCGCATAACTTGGATAATCATAATGTCTTGCTAGAGGCCGCTTATGATTTGTGAGCCAGAAACAGAATTTCAAGCCTACTACCAACGTTATGTGAACCTACAGGATCGCACACTTAGAACAGACCTAAAACAAATTTTGGGTTTACTATGTCTAGTTTCAAAAAACCTGATAATATCCAGATTCGATGCACTGGATGTTAGATATATATGCCCTAAGGAGCAAAAATATAATATATTTTTAGAGACATTTTTATCAATAAAGAATTCATTTATTATTTATATACTAAATCTTGTCCTCTTTACGTCCATATTTGTTGAATGTATGATAAACAAACAATAGTCTAAGACTATTGATCTAAACCTTTAAGAATTAGGCATATGATGTACAGATTATGAGGAAGATAAGATTCTTAAATGACGGTCTAGATCATAAGATCCGCAATCGAGGGAATAAAGTTGAGTACTTTATTCATGTAAAGATTGTTATGTTGTCTATATCCCTATTGGGAGATGGTTTGTCTTGACCATCGGAGGTGGACTCCGTGAATAGAAACATTGACACGTTGTCATAGGTGACGATGTGTTGGATCGGGACATGAAGTGAATTGATTTGGATTAATAATTCTGTCTCAAAAAATTGATTCACTTTAGACGATCATTTGTATTGTATCTTAATCCTGAGATGAACAGTGGGCGTGTTGTTTTGACTTTCGTCTTTTGATGTACCAAAGGGTGACACTCACATTTTTAATAGTGGTATGCATGTCGGTACGTTGGAGGCATAACTCTTGATAGCGTAGACCTATTATTCATAGATATGGAATTTGGGAGTTGATAATTATTGGAGTAGCATTGGAGTTGATAATTATGAAATGTATATCTGGGATATTGGGTTTCATAATTATCGGGAGCTTGAACTATATAGGTCTATTTGGTCCCCTTTGCTAGCTCACAAAATCTTGTAACGATACGGCGTGCTTTTTCAATAATTGGTGACTTATGTCACATTTATTAGATTGGTTGAAATTCATAAGAATCAAATAATTCATGTCTGTTTATCGGTTGAATTAATATTGTGTCAAAATTAATTCAAGATAGTCTTGTTGAATTATTGGAATCAGATAATTCTTGTCTGTTTATCAGTTGATTTAATTTTGGAAAATTAAAAAAAACATAAACTTGTAGAATTATTATAAACCTATTTATTTTTCTAGAGATTATCTAGATAAAGCTGTTTTAATTAGATAACTTCTCTATTGGATTATTTGAATTAAAACTAAGGCTTTATCCTATAGAATCTTGGGTGAAAAATAAAAGATTCATTGAGATTTTTTTTCGGCAGTTCGACCTATCGATGGGGCAAGTTTGGCCTGCTAGTTAGGTAGATCGGCTTGCCTATGCACGAATAAAAAATCACACTTTTTCACGTTGATTTCATCAGATATTTATCTGAATTTGATTCTGATTCAAATTTTTGAGACCTTATCTAATAAGGAATGACCCTAGATCCAACCTCTATAAATGGGGAGTCAGTCTCTTAAGTTATTTAGATCAGTTGAGAGATTAAGAGTGAAACTCTATTGGTGAGATTATGAAACTCCTTGAGAGCTTTTGTTCACATATCACGAACACTAGCTTTGGGATCTCTCAATTGGTTGGAAGGAGAGTCACCTTGAGGAAGAGCTGTACGTGTGAGCCCACACTCACTCTGATCGTGGATAAAGAATAGCAAAGAAGACAAGTTGGTTAAGGCTTTTCTAGAACGTAACTTCTCTACACGTATTATGGGAGTTTTTCGGCATTCAAAGGTTAGTAAGATCCAGTTAATTTATGCATATAGCATGTCAAACTTGTGTTTTTAGAAATTACTCTTATATAAAATTTTTAAAATTTTGCTGCCTACTATTTTTCCAACAATTGGTATAAGAGAAATGGTTTTTACGTAAATTTACGAGTTTGTGACCATGCTATATGTATAAATTATGTGATCTTGAACTCTCCTATGCTTGAATTTAATTTTATAGAGAGTTAGCACTCTAGGTTTCTATATATTTGTATGTTGTCATGGATTATGTGGTGAATGTTTATTAATTAATTATGGTTGATTAAATTATTATTTAATTATTTATTAATTAATTAATACTGGTTATGGTTCCTTGGAGGTTAGAATGTGTATCTAGATTTTTCATGTAATTAGATGGCGGACTATCATCTCTATTTGGGAATTATTATTTAATTTTAAATTTATAAGAATTTTGTAATTAAATAATTGTTCGAAGAAGACAGATCTAGAAGGCGGATCGAGAAGATGGATGATGGCATTCCCAGGTATTTCTTGAGTCTCTAATTTAATGTTTTTGAATTGTTGAAAATAAAATTGATGAATTGCATTAAAAAAATGTATTTTTTTGGAAATGGTGCTTTTTGCTCGGTCGGCATGTCGAACTCTTAGGTTCAGGAGGTCGATGGTCATAGATCGACAGGCTAGATATGAGGTTCAACTGGCCGTTAGCTGGGTAGAAATCAGGTGGCTCTGGCAGCAGGCCAAACTTCTAGTTCGGTAGGCCGATTCTTCATAAATTGGTAGGATCGGCAGGCTGGTGGGTCATAACCAGCAGGCCGATTATCAGCAAAAAGCTGAAATTTTTCCATAAAAGGTGCAGTTTTTCTATGCAGTTTTAATCTTACTTTTAGGACAATGCTAAGAAACATTAAATTTGGATATGACTAGAAATATGAGCATTCGATCTATACAAGATTGAACACTTAAAGATGGGCATTACATGAAAAAGGATACAACTTGAGGATTCAAGGAAGAAGAATCAATAATATGTTTCGATTATTCTCTTGTAATCTTTATTTTCTATTTTTTAGGGTGGAACCATAATATTATGGTTATTTATTATTATTTTGCTTATAGCTTTACTTAATTGCTTTGCTTGTCTATATGATAATATGATTTGCTATGTATGTTGATAACATGCGATAAAGAATAGGGAGTGCCGCTCAATTAAAATTGTTCATGCATATCTTTAAAAATAAAACCTTGATTTCAAAAGATTGAGTGGGAGAAGGTTTTCAAAGAGAGGACCTAAGGCCTCCATCGTTGGTCCATAGGAAGAACATGGTGGTCCTAACCCCTAGGAAGGGATTTCTATCATGTAACAAATTGGATCTTCGTAAGGATAAGATATTTTAGCGTGATTTGTGGTTGGACACCCCTAGGTGGTGATTATAAATCATCGATTAAATATTGAAACAATGGTTATACACTCATCTTAATTTTATTATTAACCCCTCCTAGGAGCTCTGTTTATAGAATTAATGGTCAAAAAAATGATTATTAATATATGCTGGATCATACGGGTCCATGTTCCTGATTGAATTTGGCATGACTCCCCTAGGACCATGTTGAATTCTAAGTTGGGAATTATCGTTGTAAGGTTGTGATATTTTCAAGGTTTTGACACATAAACACATTTGTATGTTTTTTACATGATTGTGTTATCTTACTAAATTATTATGATATGTTTGCTTATGTTTGGTATATGATTCTTTATTATAGATTAAAAATGTCTAGAAACGCTTTATCTTCGATACTTGACAAAAACATATTTATCAAAGAGAATTATAAGATTGGAAATAGAACCTGGATATTTTTCTTCCCTTTGAGAAACTAAAATTTGTGCTGACAACCCCATGTTCTCTTGAGCCTACTGAAGACTCTACTAATGAGCAATTCCAAGCATACGATCACTGGAAAGATGCAAATGATCAGGCATGCTGTTTTGTTATGGCCAACATGAATAACGTGCTGAAGGCTCAACATAAAGATTATAAGACTACAAAGCAGATCTTGGATAATCTTGAAGACATGTTTGGAGGCTAGGCCATAACAAAACAGCAAGGGGCGCTTTGAAAACTCTTAAACTGTAAGCAGAGGCTGCAAATATCTATAAAGAAGAACATGATGTTTGTCATGGTTTACCTCACTGAGGCTAAAGCTAATGGAGTTGACATCGATGCAGAAACTTAGATGACTATGGTCTTTGAGACTCTATCTAAGGAGTTTATTCCATTTAGAGCTACTTTTAATTTAAGCGATAGATGGGATATGACCTTAACAGAATTAATGAAATAGTTACACGAGTTTGAACTATTGATAAGGGAGTCTCTTGCTCATGGCTAGGCCAACATAGTAGTTGCTTCTGGTTCTAATCCCAATTCTGGGAATGGAAAGAAGCAACAAGCCAAAAATAGAAAGTCGTCTATTCCTACTAATTACAAGAGCATGAAAAAGAAGAAGAAGAATCCAAAGAAACTTAAGTGGTTTTTCTACAGGAAGGTCAGGCACATAAAGAAGCATTGCAAGGATTTTCTTTCCAAAGGAAGTAGGTGTGATCATTTGTATTTAGAAACTTGTTTGGATGAAGAATCTAGTGATATTTGGGTCATAGATTTTGGTGCAACAAATCATGTTTGTGTTTCTCTATAGGGGTTCAAAGAAACGAGAAGCCTGCTTCAGAAGACTTCACGCTTTGGATGGGTGATGGATCCTTGGTCTTGGCAGAAGTAGTGGGAGACGTCCATCTTCATTTTGAAAATTATAGGAATTTAATTTTGCGAGATTGTTTTTATGTTCCTAAATTTAAGAGTAATTTAATTTTTGTAGCTTGTTTATTTAAAGACTCTTATTTAGTTTCTTTTAATAATATAGTGGTGATTCATAAAAACAAATCTTTTATTTGTTCTAGATGGATGTAAAATAATCTATATTTTATCAAACCTAAGATGGACTTACTACTTAATGCTGAAGTGGAAAAGCAATTGTGTACACCTATAAAGACACTTCGATCTGATCGAGGTGGTGAATACCTTTTAGATGAGTTCTTGGGACACTTATTAGAGAATGGGATTTTATCCCAGTTGACTGCACCGAGTACTCCACAACAGAATGGTATAGCGGAAAGAAGGAATAGGAATTTTTTGGACATGGTTAGGTTCATGATGAGTTGTTCATCATTGCCTTTATCCTTTTGGGGATATGCACTATAAACTGCATGTTATCTTTTGAACAATGTGCCTTCAAAATCTGTCCCTAAAACTCCTCACGAGTTGTGGACGGGCCGGAAGACATCCTTAAACCATATTCACATATGGGGATGTTTGGCTCAAGTCCTATTTAAGGATGCAAATAAGTTGGAAGCACATTCGAAAGTTTGCATATTTGTAGGATATCCAAAAGGGACTAAAGGGGCTTATTTCTATAACCCAAAGGAAAATAAAGTCATGGTTTCAACTGATGCAACTTTCCTTGTGGAGAGTTACATGAAAAACTTTAAGCCTCGAAGCAAAGTACTGCTTGAGGAGTTTAGTAGTAATCCAATCACATCAGAGGTTCTGAATGAAGCCGTTCCAATCAATGTAGTAAAACAAAACAAGCCTGAACAACAACCTAAGGGGTTTCGGCGTAGTAGGAGGATCGGGCGTCAATCTGAGAGGTATATTTTCAATGGGGAGGCCTTCTTGGCTGAACCAGATGAACATGATAGGGATCCTTACACTTACACAGAGGCTATGGAAGATGTTGATTTGAAACTCTAAACAGAGGCTATGAACATAGAGATAAAGTCTCTAGAGACTATTTTAGGAGCTTGTGGATCTTCCCGAAGGGGTAAAACCCATAGAGTGTAAGTGGATCTACAAGAGGAAAAGAGGAGTATATGGAAAGGTCAAAATCTTTAAGGCTAGACTGGTAGCTAAGGGTTACATGCAAAAGGAAGGAATCGATTACGAGGAAACCTTTTTGCTTATAGCTATGCTTTAGTCCATCCAAATTCTCTTGTCCATAGTTACTGCTCTCGACTACGAGATTTGGCAAATGGATGTCAAGATGGTTTTTCTAAATGGCTATCTTGATGAGTCCATTTATATGGAACAACCAGATGGGTTCAAGGTCAAGGGTCAAGAGGGTAAGGTTTGTAAGCTGCTAAAGTCAATTTATAGACTTAAGAAGGCTTCTTGTTCTTAGAACATAAGATTTGATCAGGTGATCAAGACTTATGGGTTCTCACAAAATGTGGATGAGCCATGTGTTTACAAACACATTAAGGATGGGAAGGTGGTTTTTCTACTACTTTATGTAGATGACATTTTGTTAATTAGCAATGATGTTGGGGTATTGTCATCGGTCAAATTATGGTTGACCAAGCAGTTGACATGAAGGACTTGGGCAAGGCTAAGTTTGGTCTCGATATCCAAATTTTTCAAGATAGGAAGAACAAAATGATAGCTTTGTCACAAGCTAGCTACATAGATAAAATTCTAAGGAGGTTTGTAATGTAGGATTCCAAGAAAGGTGGGCAACCATTTAGGTCTGAAATTACTCTTTCTAAGAAAGATTCTCCAAAGTCTGAGGAAGAAAGAGAATACATGAAGAAGGTACCTTATACTTCGGCAGTGGGTAGTCTCATGTATGCCATGCTTTGCACTCGACCCGATATTTGTTATGCCGTTGAGATTGTAAGTCGATTTCAAGCGGATCTAGGACCAAACCATTGGGTTGTAGTTAAGCATATTTTCAAGTACTTGAGAAGGACTCGAGGGTATTTGTTTGTGTATTCAGGCGAGGACTTGACTCCTCTAGGATATATTGACTCAGATTTTCAATCCTGCCTAGATTCGAGGAGATCAACTTTTGGGTTTGAGTTTACTTTAGGCGGCGGTGCCATCAATTGGGGAAGTGTGAAGCAAGATTGCACTTCGGATTCAATGATGGAGGCCTAGAATGTGGCAGCTAGTGATGCTTTGAAAGAAGCAGTGTGGCTATGCAAGTTCCTTGGGGATCTTGAGGTAGTTCTTGGTATGGATAAGGTGGTATCACTGTAACGTGATAACAGTGCGATGGTAGCTAATGCTAAGGAACAAAGATTTCACAAGAAGCGTAAGCTTATTGATTAGAAGGATCATGTGATAAAGGACTTTATCGAGGGTGGACATGTCACGGTGTGTAAAATTGCATCAGAGGACAATTTAGGTGATCCATTCACGAAGACACTTAGTAGGCGAGTCTTCGAGAGGCATGTAGAGGCTATGGGGATGCAAGATTTGACATATTTACTCACTTAGTGTAAGTGGGAGATTGTTAGACATGTATGGCCTAAGAAGCAAAAATATAATATGTTTTTGGAGACATTTTTATCAATAAAGAATTCATTTGTTATTTATATACCAAATCTTGTCCTCTTTACGTTCATATTTGTTGAATGTATGATAAGCAAACAATAGTCTGAGACTATCAGTCTAAACCTTCAAGAATTGGGCGTATGATGGACAGATTATGTGAAAGACACGATTCTTAAGGTGACAGTCTAAATCATAATAGTGATTATAAATCATGGATTAAATATTGAAACGATGGTTATACACTCATGTTAATTTTATTATTAACCTCCTTTAGGAGCTCTATTAATAGAATTAATGGTCAAAAAATTGATTATTAATATATGCTGGATCATACGGGTCCTGGATGGCATATATTAATCAAGAGGGGATCCATGTTCCTGATTGAATTTGGCATGACTCCACTAAGAGTTTGTTGAATTCTAAGTTGGGAATTATCGTTGTAAAGTTGTGATATTTTCAAGGTTTTGACACATAAACACATTTGTATGTTTTTTACATGACTGTGTTATCTTACTAAATTATTATGATATGTTTGCTTATGTTTGGTATATGATTCTTTATTGTAGATTAAAAATGTCTAAAAACGCTTTATCTTCAATACTTGACAAAAACATATTTACCGAAGAGAATTACAATGATTAGAAACAGAACCTAGATATCGTCCTTTCCTTTGAGAAACTGAAATTTATGCTGATAACCCCTTGTCCTCTTGAGCCAATGGGAGACTCTACTAATGAGCAATTTCAAGCATACGATTGCTGGAAAGATGCAAATGATCAGGCCTGCTGTTTTGTTATGGCCAACATAAATAATGTGCTAAAGGCTCAACATAAAGATTATAAGACTGCGAAGCAGATCTTGGATAATCATGAAGACATGTTTGGAGGCTAGGCCATAACAAAGCGACAAGGGGCACTTCAAAAACTCTTAAACTGTAAGCAGAGGCTGGGAACATCTGTAAAGGAGAACATGATGTTGGTCATGGTTTACCTCACTGAGGCTAAAAGCAATGGAGCCGACATCGATGCTAAAACTTAGATGACTATAGTCTTTGAGACTCTGTCTAAGGAGTTTATTCCGTTTAGAGCTACTTTTACTTTAAGCGATAGGCGGGATATGACCTTAACAGAATTAATGAAATAGTTACAAGAGTTTCAACTACTGATCAGGGAGTCTCTTGCTCATGGCTAGGCCAACATGGTAGTTACTTCTGGTTCTAATCCCAATTCTAGGAATGGAAAGAAGCAACGAGTGATATTTGGGTAGGTGTAATCTTTTGTATTTAGAAACTTGTTTGGATGAAGAATCCAGTGATATTTGGGTCATACATTTCGGTGCAACTAATCATGTTTGTGTTTCTCTGCAGGGGTTCAAAGAAACGAGAAGTCTGCTTCATGAAGACTTCACGCTTCAGATGGGTGATGGATCCTTGGTCTTGATGGAAGCAGTGGGAAATGTCCATCTTCATTTTGATAATTATAGGAATTTAATTATGCGAGATTGTTTTTATGTTTCTAAATTTAAGAGGAATTTAATTTCTATAGCTTGTTTATTTAAAGACTCTTATTTAGATTCTTTTAATAATAAAGTGGTGATTTGTAAAAACAAATCTTTTATCTGTTCTGGATAGATGTAAAATAATCTATATTTTATCAAACCTAAGATGGACTTACTAATTAATGCTGAGATAAATGATAATAACTCTAAAAGGCTTAAAACTTCTCATTCTAATAAGACTTATCTTTGGCATTTGCGCCTTGGTCATATTAACCTAAACAGGATTCAAATGTTGGTAAGGGATGGACCTTTAAGTCACTTAAAGGTGGAATCTATACTTCAATGTGAATCTTGTTTAGAAGGTAAAATGACCAAAAGACCATTCGGGTCTAAGGGCAATAGGGCCAAAGGGGTTTTAGAACTTGTACATAGTGATGTTTGCGGATCGATGAACATCTAGGCATGAGGAAGGTATGAGTACTTTGTCACTTTTATTGACAATTACTCAAAGTATGGGTACGTGTACCTAATGCACCACAAAAGCAAAACTTATGACAAGTTTAGGGAGTTTTAGGCTGAAGTGGAAAAGCAATTATGTACACCCATAAAGATACTTCGATCCAATCGAGGTGGTGAATACCTTTCTGATGAGTTCTTGGGACACTTATTAGAGAATAGGATTTTCTCCCAGTTGATTGCACTGAGCATTCCACAACAGAATGACGTAGCAGAAAAAAGGAATAGGACTTTATTGGACATGTTTAGGTCCATGATGAGTTATTCATCATTGCCTTTATCCTTTTGAGGATATGTACTATAAACTGCATGTTATCTTTTAAACAATGTGCCTTCAAAATCAGTCCCTAAAACTCCTCACGAGTTGTGGACGGGCAAGAAGACATCCTTAAACCATATTTGCACATGGGGATGTCCAGCTCAAGTCCTATTTAAGGATGTGAATAAGTTGGAAGCACGTTCAAAAGTTTGCGTATTTGTAGGATATCTAAAAGGGACTAAAGGGGGTTATTTATATAACCCAAAGAAAAATAAAGTCATGGTTTCAACTAATGCAACTTTTCTTGAGGAGAGTTACATTGAAAACTTTAAGCCTCAAAGCAAAGTAGTGCTTGAGGAGTTTAGGAGTAATCCAATCACTTCGAAGGTTTCGAATGAAACTGTTTCGATCAGTGCAGTAAAACAAAACGAACCTGAACAACAACCTAAGAGGCTTTGGCATAGTAGGAGGATCAGGCGTCAACCTGAGAGGTATATGTTCAATGGGGAGGCCTTCTTGGCTGAACCAGATGAACATGATAGGGATCCTTACACTTACATAGAGGCTATGGAGGATGTTGATTCGAAACTCTAAACAGAGGCCATGAACACAAAGATAAAGTCTCTAGAGACTATTCATGTTAAGGAGCTTGTGGATCTTCCCGAAGGGGTAAAACCCATAGAGTGTAAGTGGATCCACAAGAGGAAAAGAGGAGTGGATGGAAAGGTCGAAGCCTTTAAGGCTAGATAGGTAGCTAAGGGTTACATACAAAAAAGAAGGAATCAATTACAAGGAAACCTTTTCACCTATAGCCATGCTTAAGTCCATCCAAATTCTCTTGTCCATAGCTACCACTCTCGACTACGAGATTTGACAAATGGATATCAAGACGGCTTTTTTAAATGGCTATCTTGATGAGCCCATTTATATGGAACAACCAGACGGGTTCAAGGTCAAGGGTTAAGAGGGTAAAGTTTGTAAGCTGCTAAAGTCAATTTATGGACTTAAGTAGGCTTCTCATTCTTAGAACAAAAGATTTGATCAGGTGATCAAGACTTATGGGTTCTCACAAAATGTGGATGAGCCATGTGTTTACAAACACATTCAAGATGGAAAGGTGGTTTTTCTGCTACATTATGTAGATGACATTCTGCTAATTAGCAATGATGTTGGGGCATTGTCATCGGTCAAATTATGGTTGACCAAGCAGTTGACATGAAGGACTTGGGTGAGGCTAATTTTGCTTTCGGTATCCAAATTTTTCAAGATTGGAAGAACAAAATGATAGCTTTGCTGCAAGCTAGCTAGATAGATAAAATTCTAAGGAGGTTTGTAATGCAAGATTCCAAGAAAGGTGGGCAACCATCTAGGTTTGGAATTACTCTTTCTAAGAAAGACTCTCCGAAGTCTGAGGAAGAAAGAGAATATATGAAGAAGGTACCTTATGCTTCGATAGTGGGTAGTCTCATGTATGCCATGCTTTGCACACGACTAAATATTTGTTATGCAGTCGAGATTGTAAGTCAATTTTAGGCGGATCTAGGACTGAAACATTGGGTTGCAGTTAAGCATATTTTCAAGTACCTAAGAAGGATTCGAGGGTATATGCTTGTGTATTCGGGCGAGGACATGACTCTTCTAGGATATACTGACTCAGATTTTTAATCCTGTCTGGATTCAAGGAGATTGACTTTTGGGTTTGTGTTTACTTTTGGCGGCAGTACCATCTATTGGGGGAAGTGTGAAGCAAGATTGCACTTCGGATTCATCGATGGAGGCTGAGTATATGGCAGCTAGTGATGCTTTAAAAGAAGCAGCGTGGCTACGCAAGTTCCTTGGGGATCTTGAGGTAGTTCTTGGTATGGATAAGGTGGTATCACTATAATGTGATAATAGTGCGATGGTAGCTAATGCTAAGGAACCAAGATTTCACAAGAAGAGTAAGCATATTCATCGGAAGTATCATGTGACAAAGGACTTTGTCGTGGGTGGGCATGTCAAGGTGTGCAAAATTGTATCAGAGGACAATTTAGCTGATCCATTCACAAAGACACTTACTGGGCAAGTCTTCGAGAGGCATGTGGAGGCTATAGGGATGCAAGATTTATCATATTTACTCACTTAGTGCAAGTGGGAGATTGTTAGACATGTATGTCCTAAGGAGCAAAAATGTAATATGTTTTTGGAGACATTTTTATTAATAAAGAATTCATTTATTATTTATATACCAAATCTTGTCCTCTTTACGTTCATATTTGTTGAATATACGATAAGTAAACAATAGTCTGAGATTATCAGTCTAAACCTTCAAGAATTGGGCATATGAAGGGTAGATTATGTGGAAGACACGATTCTTAAGGTGACGCTTTATTCATGTAAAGATTGTTATGTTATCTATATCCCTATTGGGAAATGGTTTGTCTTGACCATCGGAGGTGGATTCCGTGAATAGAAACATTGGCACATTATCATAGGTGACGATGTGTTGGATCGGGACATAAAGTGAATTGATTTGGATTAATAATTTTGCCTCAGAAAATCATTTCACTTTAGACAATCATTTGTATTGTATCTCAATCTTGAGTTGAATAATGGGCCATTGTCTTGACTTGCATCGTTTAATGTACCAAAGGGTGACGCCCATATTTTTAATAGTGGTATGCATGCCGGTACGTTGGAGGCAAAACTCATGATAGCGTAGACCTATTATTCATAGATATGGAATCTGGGAGTTGATAATTGTTGGAGTAGCGTTGGAGTTGATAATTATGAAATGTATATCTAGGATATTGGGTTTCATAATTATCAGGAGCTTGAACTATATAGGTCCATTTGGTCCCCTTAGCTAGCTTACAAAATCTTGTAACAATAAGGCATGCTTTTCTAATAATTGGTGACTTATGTCAGATATATTAGATTGGTTGAAATTCGAAAGAATCAAATAATTCATGTATGTTTATCGGTTGAATTAATATTGTGACAAAATTAATTCAAGATAGACTTGTTGAATTATTGGGATCGGATAATTCTTGTTTGTTTATCAGTTGATTTAATTTCAGATAAATTAAATCAACATAAACTTGTAGAATTATTAGGAATCTTTTTATTTTCTTAGAGATTATCTAGATAAAGTTATTTTAATTAGATAACTTCTCTATTAGGTTATTTGAATTAAAACTAAGGCTTTCTCCTATAGAATATTGGGTGAAAAATAAAAGATTCATAGAGATTTTTTTTTTGGCAGTTTGGCCTACCGATGGGGCAAGTTTGGCCTACCGGTTAGGCAGATCGGCCTGCCTATGTGCAAATAAAAATCACGCTTTTTCATGCGGATTTCATTAGATATTTATCTGAATTTGATTCTGATTCAAATTTTTGAGACCTTATTTGATAAGGAATGACCCTAGATCCAACCTCTATAAATAGGGTATGAATTTCTTAATTTATTTAGATCAATTGAGAGATTAAGAGTGAAACTCTATTGGTGAGATTTTGAAACTCTATTGGTTGGAAGGAGAGTCACCTTGAGGAAGAGCTATACATGTGAGCCCACACGCACTCCGATCGTAGATAGAGAATAGCAAAGAAGACCAGTTGGTTGAGGCTTTTCTTGAACGTTACTTCTGTTCACACATTACGGGAGTTTTTCGGCAATCAAAGGTTAGTAAGATCCGGTTAATTTATGCATATAGCATATCAAACTTGTGTTTTTGGAAATTACTCTAATATAAAATTTTTAAAATTCTACTGCGTACTATTTTTTCAACACTAGATATGTCTAGGTTCATTGAATCTTACATTATCTAGATTCTCTAAATCGTATTTGAATTACTGATATTATCTAGATTCTCTGAATCATATTTGAATTATAGACATTATCTAGACTCTATGAATCATATTTAAATTATAGTTTACCTTAGTTAAAATCTGACTCTATCTCGAAGTCAATAGATATATATATATCTGTCTTAGTTTCTAGCCGAATTAAGAAAAAGAAGGCGTTCTGTTATTCTAAAAGGCGAGAACATTAAAAACCCTAAAATTAGAGAGAGAGTCTTTTACCATAAGGAGAGGGTGCTAGCACACCAATTCATTTTGAGAGAGCCTGTTCGTGTGGATACTTGCAGTGGGCATTGTTCTAAGTAACAACGTCTAAATCTGATCCTGAATATGAGAAGCTCGAGTGAGGTTGTCACCAGAGTGAACCCGCTCTCTTCCTTGCAGAAATCTTGCCCCTTTTGTCGTCCTGGTAAGATTCAATGGCTTTCTTATCAATCTAATCAAATTGCATAGATCATGCAAGGGTTTTGTGGGAATTAATTTTAATTTTTCGCTACTTATTGAATCACAAAATCCAACAAAACACAACATTAAAGGCATTACTCTCGTGCAAGCTGACTGCTGGTAGTTTAGTGAGTCCTCATGTTGTAAAGTTGAAGGGTCATCTTGATCATTTGCAGAAACTTGGTCTTGAGATTAGCCAAGAGTTGGCTGTTGACATCATTCTCCAATCTTTGTTGGATGCTTATGATGGGTTCGTTATGAACTACAACATGCATAATATGGAGAAGACTGTTTCTGAGTTGCATGGGATGCTTAAGACTACTGAACGGAACATCCAAAATACCAAAGATGTTTTGATGGTTAATAAAGGGAAAGGTATGAAAAGGAAAGGAAAGGGTAAGAGCAAGAATAAGGCTCCCAAGGACTTTATGAAGCCCAAGCCTAACCCCAAGCCCGATCCTGAACCTAAGGCTAAACTACCAAAGGAGGGAGTATGCTTTTTCTGCAATGAGCCTGGTCATTGGAAAAGAAACTACAAGCTCTATTTGGATGATTTGAAGAAGAAGAAGAGTAGTGCGACTACTCCTTTAGGTATTTATGTTATAGAAATCAATTTGTCTACTTCTAATTCCTGGGTATTAGATACTGGATCTGGATCACACATTTGTACTTATGTGCAGGGTTTTAAGAGGAGTAGAATCTTGGCTAAAGGCAAAGTGGACCTACGAGTTGGAAAAGGAGCAAGAATTGCTGCTTTAGCTTTAGGAATATATAAGTTAACTTTGCCTAGTAGACTTGTTTTACTTTAGAAAATTATTATTATGCACCTGCTATGAGGAGGAATATTATTTCTGTTTCTTGTTTGGACAAGGAAGGTTTTGAGTTTATTATTAGGAATAATAAATGCTCCATTTACTGTGATAACATTTTCTATAGATATGCTCCATGAACGAATGGTCGTTATGTTCTGAATATTGAAAACACAAACAAATAGTCCATCTATAATGTTAATACAAAGAAGTTTAAATCTAAAGATTTAAACTCTACCTATCTTTGGCACTTGGGCCATATAAAAAAGAAACGCATTTGAAAACTCCATCAACATGGGCTTTTGAGTTCATTTGATTTTGAGTCTTTTGAAGTACGTGAGTCTTGTTTATTAGGTAAAATGACTAAGACACCTTTTATTGGATATAGTGAAAGGGCTAATGACTTATTGGGTCTTGTACATTCTAATGTCTGTGGACCATTAAGTTCCACTGCAAGAGGAGGTTTTCAGTACTTCATTACTTTCACAGATGATTTCAGTAGATATGGCTATGTCTATCTAATGAAACAAAAATCTGAATCTTTTGAAAAATTTAAAATTTTCAAAAAGGAAGTACAAAATTAACTTGGTAAAAGTATTAAAGCACTTCGATTAGATCGAGGTGGTGAATACTTAAACCAAGAATTCATTGATCATCTTAGAGAATTTGGGATAGTCTCGTAATTAACTCTACTAGGAACACCACAATGAAATGGTGTATTTGAATGGAGAAATCAAACTTTATTGGATATGGTTCCATCTATGATGAGTCAGTCAGATCTTCCAATATCCTTTTGGGGGTATGCTCTAGAAACTACTACGTTCATACTGAACAGAGTTCCATTAAAGGTGGTTCAAAAGACACCATAAGAGATGTGGGTTGGGAAGTTGCCTAGTTTGTCTCTTCTTAAGATTTACGGATGTGAGGCTTATGTGAAGTGTCAAATTTTAGATAAATTGGCACCCAAATCAGACAAATGCCTTTTTGTGTGATATCTTAAAGAATCTAAAGGATATTACTTCTATAATGCTTCTGAGAACAAAGTGTTTGTTGCTTGGAATGGTGTCTTTTTAGAAAAAGAATTCATTTCTAAAGGAACCAGTGGGAGTAAAGTTCAACTTGAAGAAATTCAAGAACCACAACATAGCATTGAACCACCAATGGAATGTCAACTGGATCAAGAAGTAGTTATTGAGCCTACACAAGTAGCACAAGTCCTGAGGAGGTCTGGTAAGACACATTAGAGCCCTAAGAGATATGGATTTCTCTTAACTGATAATAATGATGTAATGATTGTGGATCAAAATGAGCCCACATCCTACCAAGAGGCCATGAATAACCCTAACAATGATAAATGGCTAGAAGCCATGAAGTCAGAGATGCAATCCATGTATGCTAATCAAGTATGGACTTTGATTGATCCACTTGATGGTTTAAAGACTATTGGGTGTAAATGGGTTTTTAAAAAGAAAACAGACATAGATGGCAATGTACATTCCTTCAAGCCAAGACTAGTTGCAAAAGGTTTTAAGCAAACACATGGTCTAGACTATGATGAAACTTTTTCACCAGTTGCTATGCTTAAATTCATTCGGGTTCTCCTCAGCATAGCTGCATACTATGATTATGAGATTTGGGAAATGGATGTCAAAACAATGTTTTTTAATGGAAACCGACTTAAGGACATGTATATGACACAACCAGAAGGCTTTGTTAGTCCTGCGAATTCTATAAAGGTTTGCAAACTTCAAGATCCATTTATGGATTGAAGCAAGCATCTCAGAGTTGGAATCTTTGTTTTAATGATGTAATCAAAGAGTTTGGCTTCATCAAAAATGAAAATGAGCCTTGTGTTTACAAGAAGGTTAGTGGGAGCACAATAGTCTTTCTAGTGCTATATGTTGATGACATATTACTCATTGGAAACGATATCCCTACTCTACAAAATGCTAAATCATGGTTAGGAAATTGTTTCTCAATGAAAGACTTAGGTGAAGCTGCTTATATTTTAGGCATCAAGATCTATAGGGATAGATTTAATAGGCTTACTGGCCTAAGTCAGAGTACATACATTGACAAGGAATTGAATAGGTTTAGTATGCAAGATTCCACGGGGGGCTTCTAGCCAATGTCACTTGAAATTAGTCTCAATAAGACTCAGTGTCCAATGACATAGGATGAGCGGGACTGCATGAATAAGATTCCATATACTTCTGCCATTGGATCTATCATGTATGCAATGTTATGTACTCGACCTAATGTCTCATATGCCTTAGCATAACTAGCAGATACTAATTAAATCTAGGTGAAAGTCACTAGATAGTAGTCAAGAATATCCTTAAATATTTGAGAAGAACTAAGAATGCATTATTACTGTATGGAGGAAAGGAAGATGAGCTTGTTGTAAGTGGTTACATAGATGCTAGCTTCCAATCCAACAAGGATTACATTCGATCGCAGTCATGCTATGTATTCTGCTTGAATGGAGGTGCGGTGAGCTGGAGAAGTTTAAAGCATGACACTGTTGCTGATTCTACAACAAAAGCTGAGTATATAGCCACCTCAGAAGCAACTAAGGAAGTTTGGATCAAAAAGTTAGTTACTGGATTGGGTGTTGTCCTAGTATATAGACCTAGTAGACTTGTACTGTGATAAAAATAGGGCCATAACACAAGCTAAGGAACCTTGATCACATCTACGATCCAAACGTATACTCAGGTGTTATCATCTCATTTGAGAAATCATTAAGAGAGGAGACATGAAGATATGCAGAGTATCTACAAATGACAATGTTGCTGATCCACTCACTAAGCCTCTTCCACAGCCTAAGCATGAGAGTCATACTAGGTCAATGGGTATTAGATATAATATTGATTGGGCCTTGTGCAAGTGGGAGATTTTTAGTGATGTGCCCTAGGCCAATTATGTAATGACTACATTTTGAATTCATTACATTGGCATTTTATTAATAAAGGCATTTTCATTATTATTTTTTATTTTAATTCCATGAATAGTTGATTCTGCCTAACATTAGCAAGTATGTGACTTGATAGTAAAACTCTTAGATGAAAATTGAATTCTATTCAAAATTATCCCTAGTCGGTCATTATTATTAGGATAATAATGAGTGAAGACTAGTATGAAGTTTGACTGATGATTATGCTTTACTAATCATGTGTATGAGATACTAAGTCAACTCATAGATACGTATTTGAGACATGGTGCATTGGATCGACCCGCCATGAGAATACTGCATGGCCAATTGTCAAAAGTGATTCTCATCAAAATAGTATTATCCTAGTCCTCTGACCTGAGATCACCATTGTTTCCTGCATGACAAGTTCTATATTTTGATACATTCTAATATTATCTTTAACAAGATGATGGAATGGATTGTTGTTGGATATAGAGTGAATCATGTGAGGAATGTGAGTGATCAAGAAGTAATTTATCCCTCATTTATTATGAGAAAGATATCTATAGGCCCCTCGATAAGTTTGATTGAAGAAAAATGTATGACCATACTAGAATAAATTGATAAGGGTTATTAATATCAGCCTACTTAAGATTGAGGAATAATATGATTGAATAGTATAAGGATGACATAAACCATGCCTTATGTTCAATCAAGGTATCTAGTGACAAAAGGACTTCAATACTTATTGTATACTAGGTTATGTCAGGTTATTGACATTTATATAACTTGGGTAATCATAATGTCTTGCTAGAGGCCGCTTATGATTTGTGGGCCAAAAATAGAATTTCAAGCCCACTACTGACGTTATGTAAACTTACAGGGTCGCACACTTAGAACAAACCAAAAACGAATTTGAGGTTTACTGTGTCTAGGTTTAATGAACCTAATAATGTTTAGATTCGATGTACTAGATATGTCTAGGTTCATTAAATCTGACATTGTCTAGATTCTATGAATCATATTTGAATTACAACTTACTCTAGTTAAAATCTGACTATTTCTCAAAGTCAATATATATAAATATATATATCTGTCTTAGGGTTTTTGGCCGAATTAGAAGAGAAAGGCATTCTATTATTCTAAAAAGCAAAAACATTAAAAAACCTAAAATTAGAAAGAGTAATTTAATGCAAGGAGAGGGTGCTAGTACACCAATTTGATTTTTGAGAGATTCTGTTCGTGTGGATACCTACAGAAAGCGTTGCTTTAAGTAACAACGTATGAATCCAATCCCAAATACAAAAAGCTTGAGTTAGGGTGTCACCGGAGTAAACCCGCTCTCTTCCTTCTAGCAATCTTGCCCATTTTTTCATCCTGGTAAGATTATATGACTTTTTTATCAATCTAGTCAAATTGCATGGATCTTGCTAAGGTTTTGGGGGAACTAATTTTGATTTTTCGTTGCTTATTTAAATCACAAAATCCAACAAAACCCAACATATACTAACTCCGATTTCTAATCCTGTTTGGATTCTAGGAGATCGACTTTAGGTTTTATGTTTACTCTGGACGGCGGTGCCTTCAGTCGGAGAAGTGTGAAGCAAGATTGCACTTTAGATTCAATGATGGAGGCCGAGTATATGGCAGCTAGTGATGCTTCGAAAAAAGCAATGTGGGTCCGCAAGTTCCTTGGAGATGTTGAGGTATCGTTATACTGTGATAACAGTGCAGCGATAGCTAATGCTAACAAACCAAGATTTCATAAGAAGAGTAAGCACATTGATCGGAAGTATCATGTGATAAAGGACTTCGTCGAGGGCAGGCATGTCACAGCATGCAAAATCGCGTCAGAGCATAATTAAATTGATCCATTCATGAAGATACTTACTAGGAGAGCCTTCAAGAGGCATGTGGAAGCTATAGAGATATGAGATTTGTCATATTTACTTACTTAGTGCAAGTGGAAGATTGTTAGATGTGTGTGCCCTAAGAAATAAAAATGTAATATATTTTTGGAGACATTTTTATCAATAAAGAATTTATTTATTATTTATACACCAAATATTGTCCTCTTTATGTTCGTATTTATTCAATGTATGTTAAGTAAACAAAAGTCTAAAACTGTCTGTCTAAACCTTAAGAATTGGGCATATGATGGATAAATTATATAGAAGACACGATTCTTAAGGTAACGGTCTAAGTTATGAGATACGCAATCGAGAGAATAAAGTTGGGCACTTTATTCATATAAAGATTATTATGTTGTCTATATCTCTATTGAGAGATGGTTTGTTTTGAGCATTAGAGGTGGACTCTGCAAATAGAAACATTGGTACTTGGTTGAGGTGACACTCACTCTGATCGTGAATAGAGAATAGCAAAGAAGGCCAGTTGGTTGAAGTCTTTCTAGAACATTACTTCTCTTTATTAATTACAGGAGCTTTTCGACACACAAAGGTTAGTAAGATCTAGTTAATTTATACATATAGCGTGTCAAATTTATATTTTGAAAAATACTCTGATATAAAAAATTTTAAAATTTCGCTGCATACTATTTTTTAAACAATGACATCTTTCTTACTTCAAAGGTCGGGGCCAACCATTGACCACCATTGACCAAGAGTTAACTGGAGTTGACTAACATTGCCTGGTGAGGTGACAAAAGAGATCGGTACCAAAACAAAGCTCTTGACGCGAGGATCATCATTCCAAAATTGGTTTTCCAAGACAAAACTCTGTTCATCAGAAAATAGAGCAAATTTGGCGAAAGAAGGAGAAGACAGTTTGAATTTTTCAGAGATGATTGGGGTGAAAAATGGGTGGTTTTGTTCCTCACGACGATAGGAACACAATGTGTAATGAGCTGGAAAAGAGGAGGTTGGACGGCACCGAAATCGTCCTTGGAAGCTCAAAAGAGGTGGTCGATTCAGCTCCTTTCCAAGTGGCCGATAGCGAGTGGCGGTGCGGTGGTCCGGCTTTGGGGGTTGTGGGGGTCGACGCTCATGATGGGATAGTACACGCAAGTAGGCAGTGATATACGACAGGGGGGTTGAGGGGCACTGTTTTTCACAAGGAAGAAAGAAGAAAGAAAAAAAAAAGAAGAAAAAGAAAAAGTAAAAGAAGTGGAGAAAGGGAAACGATTTATTGGGAGGGTCCTATTCTTTTAAAAAAAAGCTGATTGATTTTTTTCTAGAATAAGTTTTTACCCTCAAAACTATTAAAAATTTCAAATTGGCCTGAAAATTTTAAATTCTTTTTCAATTAAAACGATGGGTTTTATGCAATTACTAATTATTGTATTTTATTTAAAAAGAATCTTAACAAGTTTACCTATCCAGTAACTATTTGATGTGAATTGGAAGAAAATCCACATTTGAAAGATGTCGTGGGCTATTACTTTTAGGAGTGGCTCAAACAACACAGGTATAGTTGTCATAAAAGATACAAGGGCTACATTGAAAATTAAAAAGATCCATTAGAAAATGCACCAAATAAGTACATCAAGGAAGAATGCGGGAAATGGATGATTTATGAGTGTTTTGCGAATGCTAAATAGCAGATAAATAAATAGATGGACTTGAGTATTTGAATTTTTATATATACGTTTATTTTGAGAAATTGTGGATTGTGAGATGCATTATTTACAAGTTATTGTGTTATGTATTTCTTAGGTTAGTTGACATTACTGGGAGATGTTACTGAAATTTAAGTTGAATATTAAGTTCTGATGTAACTTTGCTGCATTTAACAGTTTTTTTTCTCATTTATAGCATAGATCGGAGACCAACCACCACCGCCTCCGTCAGCCCCTATTTGTTCAATATTTTTGTTGGTCTAGGACTTATTTATTAGATTACTAAGAAATACATTTATTTGAGTATGACTATTGGAAGATTTGCCATGGATTCTTTATTATATTAAGTTATGTTAGAGCTATTAATATGATACATTTTGATTTTAAAATTTGTCTTCTTTAGTTTTGTTTTCATGTATGTATTTGTCAAAAATACAGGGTTTCGTTTCTGATTTGGCTACCAAATAAAATATGATTATGTTACCAAATAAAGTAGGATTTTGTTACCAATTAATATGCATTTGTGCTACCAAAATTTACACGATTTTTCTACCAACCAATTGGTAGATAAAACCTTTTGCTTCCAAATTTTTAGTAACGGATTTACATCTTTGATGACCGGATAAGTATCATCTACCAAAAAGTTTTAATTGCAAAAACATACCTAACCAAATATATTGGTAGGAAAACATGCCATATCGAATTTTTGGTAGCCAATATTTGAAACTTTAACTACAAAAGTGGTATTGGAGACCAAATATTTTGGAAGCAAAAAAATTTTGCTACTAAAGTTTATGGTAGCAAAAAAATTTTGCTAACAAAATTTTGGTAGTTGATTATGCGTTTCGCGATACCAAAACATTTTAGCAACCAAACTTTGGTAGCAAAATGGAAAGTCAAGTCCACTTTTAGAGATTATATTTTTGAAATTTGGCTACCAATTTTTGACAGCGGATTGTCTTGCTACCAAAAGTATTTTGATAGCAAAAATTTTCGGCTATTGGCTTCAACCACTACGTTTTTTGTAGCGGAAATTATTGGCTACCACAAGGGGTTTTTGCTACCAAATTTTGGTAGTTAATTATGCTTTTTTACTGCAAAAATATTTTAGCTACCAAACTTTGATAGAAAAATGGCACACCAAGTCCACCTTTAGAAATCAAAATTTTGAGCTTTGGCTACCAGTTTTTGGTAGCAGAATGTCTTGCTACCAAAATTATTTTGGTAGCAAAAATATGCATCTACCAGCTTTCAGCTACCACGATTTTTTGATAGCGGAAATATTTAGCCACCAAAAATGGGGGTTTCTACTTCCAAATTTATGGTAGGTAAAGGTCTGTTTTCTTGTAGTGTTGTAGGTAGAATTCTCATAACATGGAGAAGCAAAAACAAAAAAATTGTTGTACGTTGAAGTGTAAAACTTGAATTTAGAGGAATAACACGAGAACTTTCTAAGGAATTGTGGCTAACACAAGAAAAGCACTGTGAAAATAAGCAACATGTGATCCTGCTCATAATTAAGTTCCACATGATCGCATAAAGTATGTTGAGATATAGGCATATTCTTTATTAGGGAAAAGCTGAACAAAAATTATAGAATTGCCTAAAATTTGATTAGAGGATCTGTTGGCCAACATTCTTATCAAAATGGTTTTAAATTGAGGCTTCTCCAAATTCCTAAGTAAAGTGGGCATGTATGATATCTATGCCAATTTGAGAGAGTGTCCGGATTATTTTCCTATGATATGGGATTGTAGAAATAATAAAACTATAGGATTGATCAATTTGTTCCCTGATTTATAGCCACTTTCTAGCAAATATTTACTAATTTTCTATATAATTAGTTCCCTATTTTAGCATGGGTCGTATTCTAAAAATTTCTTTTTATCATTCAATAATAACTAATTTGAATACCATTTTCAATCGTCTATTTTGAAGTCGTATTTTTTTACTTTGGATTAATCCTATTAATAATCTTTGAGGTTAATCTCCTATCCTACTTTACTTTTTAATTTTTAAAATATCTCAGCTTAGTTCCCTAATCTATTATCTTGTTTTAGTTTCGGTTGCTCCACTAATTAGATGTTACATATTTGACAAAAAACTTTTAAAATGTAATGCTCTAAAGTAGAATTGAGGGTAAATTTATGCAAACAAGACTTAATAAATAACCCATTACACTTGGAGACCATGAAGGACATATGTTTCTTGGAAAGGAACAATAGATACAAATTAATACATGAGATATTTGAATCTAGAAAAAAAGAAAAGATACACATGAGCCATTGGGGTTGGAGACGCGCCATATAGGGTGCTCTAGGGGTGTACATTGGTTTTTTAATCGATGGTTTACTAGCTGAGAACCATTGGTTTTGAGCGATCGATTCTTGTTAGGTTTTGCCATTTATTAAAAAAAATTATATATATATTATTTAATTTAGCTAATTTTATAGCTAATTTAAAAATAAAATGAAATTAGATGTTTAAAGCTAAAAGTAAAATGATTATAAAAATAAGCTCTCCTTCAAGCTTGACTGTAAAAAATAAAATCCAAGGCTTTTGAAATAAAAAAAAAAAAGGTGTTTTAGGCTTTATAATATCAATTTATAGTAAATATTATCTCAGTGTAAACTTTTAGGCTCTGGTCCTTGTATAGGGTGTAAGGAAGTAAAATGCTAGTGTCCTTCCCACGTGGGACTTTAAAGTTCTCATTTTGAAATTTTACTACAAATAATGGACGTAATTAGTATTCTTAGAAAAAACAGGTTCTTTCCATACCAGGGGTTCTACCCTCCTAGACACATAAACTAATATTTTTTTTAAATGAAGATAGTGGTGGGTTCTGTTTGGTTTAACCGACCACCGCCGCCACCAAAACTGGGACGGTTCAGTTAACCGAAAACAATTTTTTTTTGGTTTTCAACCTGTCAATTTTTCTGTTGGTTTTGGTTTTTTTGAACCACCCTGCTGCTCGATTGAGTCAATGTGTAGAAAGTGCAATTATATTGAAAAAAAAGAAGCAAAAATGGTGTTGAACGTGCATTGATATTTTGAACTGTAACCTTGGATTGGTAATTTGAAGCTTTTAATTGTCATCCTCGTACTAAGTACTAAATTTTGTTATGCATGCTTGTCATCGTAGTGCGCGTTTGACTCAATACGGAAAATGTGGAAAAAGATAGGATCTCACTGCTAGTTGCCCTATTGAGCTCAATCATCGAAATTGGTTAGTAGCTGTTTTATGTTATTTTATTATTTTTTAAGGAAGTTGGTAGCTGCTAAATGGTCAACTTAAAAAAATAAAAAATAAAAAAAACAAAACAAAAGAATAATGCTGTCCTATTTTCTGTTGGGAACTTGCTAAGCCGAAGCCCATGAAATCGGGGATACTTGTTTCCTTTGTAACAAAAGATGATTATGAAGTTGATCATTTCAAACTTTTAGTTAGCTTTAACGTAGACATAACATTGTCAACCCAAAGAATGGCGGCTGAAATATGTTTCATTGTGTTCAATTACGCAAAGTTCACGGTGAAGGCGTGGAAGATGAAAATTGAGAAAAAGAAAGCAATTCTACTTTTACACGTACACACACATTATGGCTTTTCAATACTTGCACATTTTATACTTCAAAACTTTCTTGGCACATGTTTACACAAGCATACGCACACGCACAAATTCAGCCGTGGATGTTCTGTGGTGTACCTTGTTGACTGGAATATGCATTGATCAGGAAAGCTATTTGTACATGAGCGTGTTGGGCTTGTAACTTTTTTCTCGATTGTCACGCCTTAGAGTATGGGAGGTGACGTGGTAGGTTAATTAAGCTAATTAAATAGAAATTTAGTTAAAACGTGACTTAAAAATTTAAATTAATTATGAGAAATGTGATAATTTGAAACCTTTTTAAAGCAAGCCATTGTAATAATTAAACAAATAAAATTAACCAAGTGAACAGTAAGAAAATAATAAAAAAATAAAAAGAAACGAGAATGGGTCCTACTTACCCACATCTTGTGCACACACATAGTAGCGACAATATTAAATTACAACCACAGTCCAAAATAAAGAGGGAGAAGTTTAAAGTAATACATGCCTTGATTCTACTATTCACATAACCTACTTGGTTCTTCTATTGCTCATTGGTTCGATCAACAGACTCTTCTTCTATCCTAAGTTGAAATCCACCTAGTGGGGAAAGATTTTAAAATAAATAAAAGGTGAGCGAAAGGCTTAGTAGGACAATATTTTAAAATATTTGATTTCAAAGGAAATTTTCATTATTTAGAAAATAGATTTAAATAAATGAATAAATAAAATTCATTGAAGTTAATCTTACCAAAAACCATTCATTGGTCGAGTAGAAACAATATGATCTTCTTTTCTTGAGCAAACCATATATGTAACACTATCGTAGTGGCCCAGCTGGGTTTCGGAACCTGCCCTCAAGATCTCACTCTACACGACCCGATTTCTGATATGGCATCATGCCCATATATATATATGTGTTGGAAAAATAATACGCAGCGAAATTTTAAAAATTTTAAAACAGAGTATTTTTCAAAACATGAGTTTGACATGCTATATGTATAAATTAACCTGATCTTACTAACCTCTTACTCGTCGAAAAGCTCCCGAAAACAGTGTAGAGAAGTAACGTTCTAGAAGAGCCTCAACCAACTGGTCTTCTTTGCTATTCTCTATCCACGATCGGAGTGAGTGTGGGCTCACACGTACAGCTCTTCCTCAAGGTGACTCTCCTTCCAATCAATTGAGAGAACCCAAAGCTAGTGTTCGTGATTTGTGAACAAGAGCTCTCAGGGAGTTTCAGATTCTCACCACTAGAGTATCACTCTTAATCTCTCTATTGATCTGTTTCTTTCTTTCTTGAATAACTCATTAGACTCACTCCCTATTTATAGAGGTTGGGTCTAGGGTCATTCCTTATCAGATAAGGTCTCCAAAATTTAAAACAGAACCAAATTCGGGTCTATATCGGATAAGATACGCGTAAAAATGCGTAAAAATGCGCGATTTTTACTTCACGCATAGGCAGGCCGAACTTTTTCATAGGCAGGCCGAACTTGCTTGATCGGCAGGCCGAACTTTAAGTTCGGCATGCCGAACTGTCGAAATAAAAAATCATGCAAATCTTTTATTTTCCACCCGAGATTCTATAGGATAAAGCTCAGTTTTAATTCAAATAACCCAATAGAGAAGTTATCTAATTAAAACAACTTTATCTAGATAATCTCTAAGAAAATAAATAGATTCCTAATAATTCTACAAGTTTATCTTGATTTAATTTATCTAAAATTAAATCAACCGATAAACAGACAAGAATTATCTGACCCCAATAATTCAACAAGTTTATCTTAAATTAATTTTGTTCACAAAATTAATTCAACCGACAAACAGACATGAATTATTTGATTCTTTCAAATCTTCAACCAATCCAATAAATTGACATAAGTCACCAATTATTGTAAAAGCACGCCGTATCGTTACAGGATTTTGTGAGCTAGCA
>CAMOHE010038782.1:0-45124 GCA_946598075.1 Artocarpus hirsutus | reverse complement strand
ATTGAACGAAATCTGTTACAATATTTATAGTGTTTTCCGCTTTGCGAATTTGAGCTCCTAATTGCCCTATTGATTTCGGGTAAATCAATTACCAGCCAAAAAGATGCTAAATCTAAAGCAAATAAAGTAAGTTTCCTAAATAGCTTAAAAACCTTACAATAATATAACAGTAAACGCATGTTTTGTAAAAGAAAAGGAAACTAGACAATAATCAAGCAATTAGCTGATTCTTCTCACCACTTGTCGCCTCAAATTGGGAAAGTAACTGAAATGGAAAGTAGCCAGATTATTTGCAGCCATAGGATTATTCGGTCCCTTCTAGAACTTGAATCACGCATTTGTTGGTCTTGATGTCACATGCAATTCCCTCAATGGGCCTCCATGCGATGGCTTGAGCCCAAGATGCTTGAATCAGCCCAATAAGCATTTCTTTGAATTTCTTTGCACGAGCTCTCGTAACTGGACCAATGGGAACTTGAATTGGATCTAAATATGGCTCTTCCCTTGTGCTCTTGCTTGTGCTACCGATGCCCTCATCAACTGGTGTGTTGGACAGAGCCAGAGGACAGAATTATTATTGGGCCAGTTGAGATTCATGATAGTAATGAGAAAGTCATTGTGATACGAGATCTATTGAAGGCAACTCAAAGTAGGCAAAAGAGCTACATGGATAGAAGACACTGACTATTGGAATTTGAGGCAGGAGATTTTGTTCTCTTGAAGGTATCGCCTCGTAAAGGCATCATGTGATTTTGAGTAAATGGTAAGCTTGCATTGAGGTATGTTGGACCATTCGAGGTTACTCAACATGTTGGTGTAGCCGCTTATCGACTTGACCTTCCTCCTGAACTTTCCCATGTTCATGACGTATTTCATGTGTCAATGCTTCATAAGTGTTCATCTAAGCAGAACAAGATAATCTCATTTCACGATGTGCAGGTTCAGGAGGACATGACATACGAGGAAGTGTTGATTTAGATTATCGATCAAAAAGTGATTAATTTATGACGTCATGATATATCGTTAGTGAAGGTCGTGTGGCAGCATCACGGGGTTGATGAAGCCACTTGGGAGTTAGAATCTTCCATGCAGGAGTTGTACTTGCATTTGTTTTGTTTTTGAAATGATTTGTAATTTCGAGGATGAATTTCTTTTTAGGGGAGTAGAGTTGTAACACCCTGAATTTAATTAAGCAATATTAATGAGTAAAATGGTGGATTAGTTTGTCATAATGGATGTTTTAAACTTAATTCGATTATTTTGTAAAATTTCTAAATTAATGTTATTTTTGATTACTTTAATGATTTTTTATTACTTCTAATTATTTTTAATTGTTATTTTGGATTTTTGAAACAAAATAATTTGTCAAAAGCCAAACGTATCTTGTTTTACAATACCGTGGGTGGCACACAGTTTTACAAATCCGTCACACAGTGAAACTGCTTATTTTCACTCTATTTATACCCTCCCTCTCTCTTTCTCTCCCTCACTCTCGTTCTCCCTCTCTCCTTCACTCTACTCCTCTTGTTTCTCCCTCTCTGTGTTTCTCTCTCTTTCTCTCCCCTCTCTCTAATTCAAAATTTGAATTCAAGCTTTAGTTTTTCAACAAATTGGAAGCTCGAGAACATGTTTAGATGGTTATAAACTTGATTTACATCTTCGATCCGAGGTTAGTTTTTAAATTTCAAAACTTTTCTAAAATTTTCAATTTTCTTTGTATTTTAAAAATCTAAGTTCATTTAAGCTTAGAAAACCTTTAATCTAAGTCAGAGAAAATTAAAATAACTAGAATCTAAGCTTAGTTTGAAGAAAAACGGATTTGATTCAAGATTTTTTATTTTTCTTCATTTTTCTCTATTTTTAGAATTTTTCAAAATCTTCATGTAGATCTTGTTTAAATGTGTTAAAAAGTAATCTTCTATATTTTTCTATCATCTATGAGTGTTCTCTATGCCTGTGAATTGAGAAAACAGGTTGAAATCGAGGATTGGAGCTTAGGAAGTTGAGACTCGGGTTTTGAAAAATTCTAAAATTTTCTAGTTTGGCAGGCCAGATTCATGAGTTCGATCAGCCGAATTCATATGTCGAGCAAGCCAAACTTGGAAAATTTCAACCGATTGGACCTACTTTACCGGTAGCTGAACTGCACAGTTCTACAGGCCACACTAGGGAGATCGGTAGGCCGACCGGGTATAGTGAATATGTTGTTTTTCATCTATTTTTACCATTTTGAACCCCGATTGAGATTTTAACGTTACAATATGATTTTATAAATACCAATGGCACACTAGGACACCATGAAATAGTTTAGCAACGTAGGATATCTTAAGCTAGATACTGATAGACTTAGTTATTATATATTTAAGGTTGTTCGTGGTTCTACAGAGCTAACATGTAGCGGACCGGGATTACGGTGTGAATGGACCAGGATTACGGTGTGAGTGGATCGGGATTACGGTGTGGGACGTCGGCATGAGTATTGAGGTAGGACTTCTACCCTTTTTCTTGGTAACCTAGTTTTTAAAATGATTTTGGCCTAAAAAGGATTTTATTGACTGTTTTCATAAACAGTAGATTGAGGTTATTTTTATAATAAGCCTCATAATGAATGAAAATGAAAATACTTGGTAAATGGATTTTAAATAATAATGGAAATGAAAATAAGGGTATGATGCCATATCAGAGATTGGGTCATGTAGTGTGCGACCTTGGGGGCAGGTCCTGAAGCCTAGTGGGCCACTTCGATGGTGAATATTATGGTTTGTGCAAGAAAAATAAAAGCTACTTTCTAGACGAACTATTTTTTATGAGACTTATTTGAAAGAATTTATTTATTTAACACTGTTTTCTAATTATTCCTTTGAAAGGTAAATTTTATATTCAAATTTTAAATTGTTTATCTATTTTTGAACACATAGTTCTACTGATCCTTTCACTCATATTTTATTTATATTAAAATCTTTCCCCAAGGTAGAATTCAGCTTAGGATTGGAGAAGAGTTCGTTGACTGGACCTACAAACAGTAGAAGTGCCAAGTAGGTTGTTTGAATTATAAAATCAAGGCGTGTATTACTTTAACTTTCTCTCTTCATTTTCGACTGTGGTTGTAATTTAATATTATCAATACTATGTGTGTATGCACAAGTTGTGCACCAGTGGGACCCAACACGTACTTACTCTTTCCTTATTATTTTATTTCATTTTGTTTTTATCTTGTTTGTTTAATTATCATAAATATTTGTTTAAAAAGGCATTTAAATTATCACTATTTCTTAAATAATTAAATTCTCTAACTCATGTTCTAATTAAATTTCTACTTAATTAACTTGTCACGTCACCTCTCGTACTCTAGGGCGTGGTATTATCTTGCACAAGATAACTCTTTTCCATAGCTCATAAATTGGAGATGTTAAGAATGCTTTCTTTTCCATTTGACCAAAAAGGTAAACATTGATGTGTGGAATAAGCTTTTTTAATTTACGTTGTACAAAAAAATGATAAAGGAACAACCTCAAAGTTTTCAACCAAAAAAAAAAATTTCCAAAGTTTTTGGTGTTAGACATGTATGCCCGAAGGAGTAAAAATATAATATGTTTTTGGAGACATTTTTATCATTAAAGAATTTGTTTATTATTAATTTACCAAATCTTGTCCTCTTTAAAATTCATATTTGCTGAATGTATGATAAGCAAACAATGGTCTAAGACTGTCGGTCTAAACCTTTAAGAATTAGGCATATGATGGACAAATTGTATGGAAGACACGATTCTTAAGGTGATGGTCTAAATCATAAGATCCGCAATCGAGGGAATAAAATTGGGCGCCTTATTCATGTAAAGATTGTTATGTTGTCTATATCCCTATTGGAAGATGGTTTGTCTTGACCATCGGAGGAGGACTCCGTGAATAGAAACATTGGCACATTGTGATAAGTGACGATGTGTTAGATAGAGACATAAAGAGAATTGATTTGGATTAATAATTCTGTCTTGATAAATCGATTCACTTTAGACAATCATTTGTATTGTATCTTAATCCTAAGATGATTAGTGGGCTCGTTGTCTTAACTTATGTCTTTTGATGCACCAAAGGGTGACACCCACATTTTAATAGTGGTATGCATGCCAGTATGTTGGAGGCATGACTCTTGATAGCGTTGACCTGTTATTCATAGATATAGAATCCATAGCTCCTTTTTAAGATTAGTGATATCCCTTATATGCGTTATCCTATAATTGGAAAGCTAAAGCACTCAACCATTTGGATACATAGGTGTAATCGAATCGTATATCGTCTTTAGATGGTACGTTTTTCGATGGTGAGATAATGGAAGGTAAGACAAAACTTGTCCTTAAGCCAATTATAGATAATCCTATGGGGATACGATACACTATGGTATGTCATAGAGACTTAGCTATACGGGCTTCGTAATTCTATATAGTTCGAGAGTATAGCTCTAAGCTTTTAGTGGAGTAACGTTGGAGTTGATAATTATGAAATGTATATCTGGGATATTGGGTTTCATAATTATCGGGAGCTTGAACTATATAGGTCCATTTGGTCCCCTTTGCTTGCTCACAAAATGTTGTAACAATATGGCACGCTTTTTCAATAATTGGTGACTTATATTACATTTATTAGATTAGTTGAAATTCAGAAGAATCAAATAATTCATGTCTGTTTATCGGTTGAATTAATATTGAGACAAAATTAATTCAAGATCAACTTGTTGAATTATTAAGATCGGATAATTCTTGTCTGTTTATCAGTTGATTTAATTTTTAATTAAATCAATATAAACTTGTGGAATTATTAGTAATCTATTTATTTTCCTAGAGATTATCTAGATAAAGTTATTTTAATTAGATAACTTCTCTATTGGGTTATTTGAATTAAAATTGAGGCTTTATCCTATAGAATCTCAAGTGAAAAATAAAAGATTTGCTGAGATTTTTTTTCGATAGTTCGGCATGCCAATCCTAAAGTTAAGCCTACCGATGGGGCAAGTTCGGCCTGCCTATTAGATAGATCGGCCGCCTATGTGCGAAATAAAAATCACGTGTTTTTATGTAGATTTCATCCGATATTGATCCAAATTTGATTCTGATTCAAATTTTTGAGACCTTATTTGATAAAGAATGACCCTAGACCCAACCTCTATAAATAGGGAGTGAGTCTAATAAGTTATTTAGATCAATTGAGAGATTAAGAGTGATACTCTGCTAGTGAAAATCTAAAACTCCTTAAGAGCTCTTATTCACAAATCCCGAACACTAGCTTTGGGTTCTCTCAATTTGTTGGAAGGAGAGTCACCTTGAGGAAGAGCTGTACATGTGAGCCCACACTCACTTCGATCGTGGATAGAGAATAGCAAAGAAGACCAGTTGGTTGAGGCTCTTCTAGAATGTTACTTCTCTTCACGTAGTACGGGAGTTCTTCAGCATTGAAAGGTTAGTAAGATCTGATTAATTTATGCATATAACATGTCAAACTTGTGTTTTAGAAAATACTCTGATATAAAAATTTTAAAATTTTGCTGCGTACTATCTTTCCAATAATTGGCATCAGAGCCATGGTTTTTACTAAAATTTACGAGTTTGTGATCATACTAAATGTATAAATTATGTGCTATATGTATAAATTATGTAATCTTGATCTCTCCTATGCTTAAATTTAATTTTATAGAGAGTTGGCACTCTAGGTTTCTATATATTTATATGTTGCCATGGATTATGTGGTGAATGTTTATTAATTAATTATGGTTGATTAAATTATTATTTAATTATTTATTAATTAATTAATACCAATTATGGTTCCGTAGAGGTTAGAATGTGTATCTAGGTTTTTCAAGTAATTAGATGGCAGACTATCATCTCCATCTATGAATTATTATTTAATTTTAAATTTGTACGAATTTTGTAATTAAATAATTGTTTGGAGAAGACGGATCAAGAAAGCGGATCTAGAAGATGGATGATGGCATTCCCAGGTATTTCTTGAGTCTCTAATTTTATGTTTTTGAATTGTTGGAAATAAAATTGATGAATTGCATTAAAAATTGTATTTTTTTAAAAAGGTGATTTTTGCTAGGTCGGCATGCCGAACTCTCAGTTCGGCAGGCCGATGGTCGCAGATCGGCATGCCAGACGTGAGGCTCGATAGGCCGTCAGCACGGTAGAATCAGGAGACTCTGGCAGTAGGCCAAACTTCTAGTTCGGCAGGCTGATTAGTCATGAATCGGTAGGCCGATCTATGAAGATTGGTAGGCCAGTGGGTTATGACCGGCAAGCAAATTTGGAGTATTCGATTCACACGGGATTGAAGACTTGAAGATATGCATTACATGAAGAAGGATATAGCATGGAGATTCAAGGATGAAGAATCGATAATATATTTCGATTATTCTCTTGTAATCTTTGTTTTTTATTCTCTAAGGTAAAACCATAATATTACGGTTATTTATTATTTTGCTTGTAGCTTTGCTTGATTGCTTTGCTTGTCTGCATTATAATATGTTTTGCCATTTATATTAATAACATGCCATATAGAATAGGGAGTGCCGCTCAATTAAAATTGTTCATGCATGTCTTTTAAAATAAAACCTTGATTACAAAAAGATTGAATGGGAGAAGGTTTTCAAAGAGAGGACCTAAGGCCTCCATCGTTGGTCCATAGGAAGAACATGGTGGTCCCAACCCCAAGGAAGGGATTTCTATTATGTACCATATTGGATCTCCAAGATGATAAGGTATTTTAGCATGATTTATGATTGCACACCCCTAGGTGGTGATTATAAATCATGGATAAAATATTGAAATGATGGTTATACACTCATGTTAATTTTATTATTAACCTCCCCTACGAGCTCTGTTAATAAAATTAATGGCCAAAGAAACGATTATTAATATATGCTGGATCATACGGGCCCTGGATGGCATATATTAATCAGGAGGGGATCCATGTTCCTAATTGAATTTCGCATGACTCCTCTAGGAGCTTGTTGAACACTAAGTTGGGAATTATCGTTATAAGGTTGTGATATTTTCAATGTTTTGACACATAAACACATTTGTATCATTTACATGATTGTGTTAGGTTACTAAATTATTATGATGTGTTTGATTTTGTTTGGTATATGATTCTTTATTGTAGATTAAATATGTCTAAAAACGCTTTATCTTCTATACTTGACAAAAACCTATTAACTTGAGAGAATTATAATGATTGAAAATGGAACCTAGATATCGTCCTTTTCTTTGAGAAACAAAAATTTGTGCTGACAACCCCTTGTCCTTTCGAACCTATGGGAGACTCAACTAATGAGCAATTCCAAGCATACGATCACTGGAAAGATGCAAATAATCAGGCCCACAGCTATGTTATGGCAAGCATGAATAACGTGCTACAGGCTCAACATGAAGATTATGAGACTGCGAAGCAGATCTTGGATAATCTTAAAGACATGTTTGGAGGCCAGGCCACAACAAAGCGACAAGGGGTGCTTCAAAAACTCTTAAACTGTAAGCAGAGGCCAGGGACATCTGTAAAGGAGCACATGATGTTGGTCATGGGTTACCTCACTAAGGCTTAAACCAATGGAGCTGACATCGATGCTGAAACTCAGATGACTATGGTCTTTGAGACTCTGTCTAAAGAATTTATTCCATTTAGGGCTACTTTTAATTTGAGCAATAGACAAGATATGACCTTAACAAAATTAATGAAACAGTTATGGGAGTTTGAACTGCTGATCAGGGAGTCTCCTGTTAGTGGTGAGGCTAACATGGTAGCTACTTCTAGTTCCAATCCCAGCTCTAGGAAGGGAAAGAAGCAACGGGCCAAGAATGGGAAGCCCTCTGTTCCTGCTAACAACAAGAGTAAGAAGAAGAAGAAGAACCCAAAAAAGCTTAAGTGCTTCTTCTATGGGAAGGTCGAGCACATCAAGAAGCACTGCAAGGATGTCCTTTCCAAAAGAGGTAGGTATGATCTTCTGTATTTAGAAACTTGTTTAGTTGAGGAATCCAATGACATTTGGGTCATAGATTATGGTGCAACTAATCATGTTTGTGTTTCTCTATAGGGGTTCAAAGAAACTAGAAGTCTACTTCATGAAGACTTCATGCTTCGGATGGGCGATAGATCCTTGGTCTCAACGGAAGTAGTGGGAGACGTCCATATTTATTTTGATAATTATAGGAATTTAATTTTGCGAGATTGCTTTTATGTTCCTAAATTTAAAAGGAATTTAATTTCTGTAGCTTGTTTATTTAAAGACCCCTATTTGGTTTCTTTCAATTATAAAGTGGTGATTTGTAAAAACAAATCTTTTACCTATTCTAGATGGATGCAAAATAATCTATATTTTATCAAACCTAAGATGGACTTATTGCTTAAGGCTGAGATGAATGAGATAACTCTAAAAGGCTTAAAACTTCTCACTCTAATAAGACTTATCTTTGGCATTTGCGCCTTGGTCACATTAACTTGAATAGGATTCAAATGCTGGTAAGGGATGGACCTTTAAGTCACTTAAAGGTGGAATTTATACCTCAATGTGAATCTTGTTTGGGGGGTAAAATGACCAAAAGGCCATTCAAGTCTAAGGGCAATAAGGCTGATGGGTTCTAGAGCTTATGAATAGTGATGTTTGTGGACCAATGAACATTTGGGCACGAGGAAGGTATGAGTACTTCGTCACTTTTATTGACGATTACTCAAGGTATAGGTATGTGTACCTAATGCACCACAAAAGTGAAACTTTTGACAAGTTCAGGGAGTTTTGGGCTAAAGTGGAAAAACAATTGGGTAAACCTATAAAGGCACTTTGATTCGATCGAGGTGGAGAATACATTTCTGATGAGTTTCTGGGACACTTATTAGAAAATGGGATTTTATCCCATTTAACTATGTTGGGCACTCCACAGCAAAATGGCGTAGTGGAGAGAAGGAATAGGACTTTATTGGACATGGTCAGGTCCATGATGAGTTATTCATCATTGCCTTTGTCCTCTTAGGGATATGCACTACAAACTGCATATTATCTTTTGAACAATGTGCCTTCAAAATCGATCCCTAAAACCCCTCACGAGTTGTGGACAGGCAGGAAGACATCCTCAAACCATATTCGCATATGGGGATGTTTGGCTCATGTCTTGTTTAAGGATGCGAATAAGTTGGAACCATGTTCGAAAGTTTGCGTGTTTATAGGATATCCAAAAGGGACTAAAGGGGGTTATTTCTATAGCCCAAAGGAAAATAAAGTCATGGATTTAACTAATGCAATTTTCCTTGAGGAGAGTTACATGGACGAGTTTAAGCCTCGAAGCAAAGTAGTGCTTGAGGAGTTTAGGAGCGATCTAATCACTCTAGAGGTTTCAAATGAAACGATTCCGATCAGTGTAGAAAGACCAAACGAACACAAACAACAACCTAAGGGGCTTCGGTGTAGTGGGAGGATTGGGCATCAACCTGAGAGGTATATGTTCAATGGGGAGGCTTCTTGGCTGAACCGGATGAACAAGACATAGATCCTTATACTTATGCAGAGGCTATGGAGGATGTTGATTCGAAACTCTAGACCGAGGCCATGAACATAGAGATGAAGTCTATGGAGACTAATCAGGTTTGGGAGCTTATGGATCTTCCCGAAGGGGTAAAATCCATAGGGTGTAAGTGAATCTACAAGAGGAAAAGAAGAGTGGATGGAAAGGTCGAAACCTTTTAGGATAGACTGGTAGCTAAGGGTTATACGTAAAAGGAAGGAATCGATTACGAGGAAACCTTTTTGCCTGTAGCCATGCTTAAGTCTATCCAGATTCTCTTGTCCATAGCTGTTGCTCTCGATTACGAGATTTGACAGATGGATGTCAAGATAGCTTTTCTAAATGGTCATCTTGATGAGTCCATTTATATGGAACAACCAAACGGGTTCAAGGTCAAGGGTTAAGAGGGTAAGGTTTGTAAGCTGCTAAAGTCAAGTTATGGACTTAAGCAGGCTTCCCGTTCTTGGAACATAAGATTTGATCAGGTGATCAAGACTTATGGGTTCTCACAAAATATGGATGAGCCATGTGTTTACAAACGCATTGAGGATGGGAAGGTGGTCTTTCTACTGCTCTATGTGGATGACATTTTACTAATTGGTAATGATGTTGGGGTGTTGTCATCGGCCAAATTATGGTTGACGAAGCAGTTTGACATGAAGGACTTGGGTGAGGCTAATTTTGCTCTCAGTATTCAGATATTTTGGGATAGGAAGAACAAAATGATAGCTTTGTCAAAGGCTGGCTGCATAGATAAAATTCTCAGGAGGTATGCAATGTAGGATTCCAAGAAAAGTGGGCAATCATCTAGGTCTGAAATTACTCTTTCTAAGAAAGACTCTACAAAGTCTGATGAAGAAAGAGAATACATAAAGAAGGTGCCTTATGCTTCGGCAATGGGTAGTTTGCACACGACCAGATATTTGCTATACGGTTGAGATTGTAAGTCGATTTCAGGTGGTCCAGGACTGAACCATTGGGTTCCGATAAAGCATATTTTCAAGTACCTAAGAAGGACTTGAGGGTATATGCTTGTGTATTCGGGTGAGGATTTAACTCCTCTAGGATATACTGGCTCGAATTTTCAATCCTGTCTAGATTCTAGGAAATCAACTTCAGGTTTTGTGTTTACTCTGGGTAGCGGTTCCATCAGTTGGAGAAGTGTGAAGCAAGATTGCACTTCGGATTCAACGATGGAGGCCAAGTATATGGCAGCTAGTGATGCTTCAAAAGAAGCAGTATGGCTCCGTAAGTTCCTTGGGGATCTTGAGGTAGTTCCTAGTATGGATAAGGCAGTATCACTATACTGTGATAACAGTACGGCGGTAGCTAATGCTAAGGAACCAAGATTTCACAAGAAGAGTAAGCATATTGATCAGAAGTATCTTGTGATAAAGGACTTCATCGAGGGCGGGCATTTCAAGGTATGCAAAATCGCGTCAGAGTATAATTTAGCTGATCCATTCACGAAGACACTTACTGGGAGAGTCTTTGAGAGGCATGTGGAGGCTATGGGGATACGAGATTTATCATATTTACTCACTTAGTGCAAGTGGGAGATTGTTAGACATGTATGCCCTGAGGAGTAAAAATATAATATATTTTTAGAGACATTTTTATTAATAAAGAATTTGTTTATTATTAATTTACCAAATCTTATCCTCTTTATGTTCATATTTGTTGAATGTATGATACGTAAACAATAGTCTGAGACTGTCGGTCTAAACCTTTAAGAATTAAGCATATGATGAACAGTTTATGCAGAAAACACGATTCTTAAGGTGACGGTCTAAGTCATAAGATCCGCAATCGAGGGAATAAAGTTGGGTACTTTATTCATGTAAAGATTGTCATATTGTCTATATCCCTGTTGGGAGATGGTTTGTCTTGACCATCGGAGGAGGACTCCATGAATGGAAACATTGGTACGTTGTCATAGGTGACGATGTGTTAGATCGGGACATAAAGAGAATTGATTTGGATTGATAATTCTGTCTTGGCAAATCGATTTACTTTAAACAATCACATGTATTGTATCTTAATCCTGAGATGAATAGTGGGCTTGTTATCTTGACTTGTGCCGTTTGATGTACCAAAGGGTGACACTTACATTTTAATAGTGGTGTGCATGCCGGTACGTTGGAGGCATGACTCTTGATAGCGTAAACCTGTTATTTATGGATATGGAATCTATAGCTCCTCTTTAGGAGTAGTGATATCCTCTTGTATGTGTTATCTTGTAATTAAAAAACTAGAGCGCTCAACCATTTGGAAACATAGGCGTAACCGAATGGTATACTGTCTTTAGATGACAAGTTTTTCGATGGTGAGATAATGGAACGTAAAGATAAAAATAATCGAGAAGGTAAGACAGAACTTGTCCTTAAGCCGATTATGGATAATCCTATGAGGATACGATACACTATGATATGTCATGGAGACTTAGCTATATGGACTTTGTAATTTTATATAGTTCGAGAGTGTAGCTTCAAGCTTTTAGTAGAGTAGCGTTGGAGTTGATAATTATGAAATCTATATCTAGGATATTGGGTTTCATAATTATTGGGAGCTTGAACTATATAGGTCCATTTGGTCTCCTTTGTTATAGCTCACAAAATCTTGTAAGCACATGGCATACTTTTCCAATAATTGATGACTTATATCAGATTTATTAGATTGGTTAAAATTCAGAAAAATCAAATAATTCATGTCTGTTTATCGGTTGAATTAATATTGAGATAAAATTAATTCAAGATAAACTTATTGAATTATTAAGATCGGATAATTCTTGTCTCTTTATCAGTTGATTTAATTTCAGATAAATTAAATCATGATAAACTTGTAGAATTATTAGGAATCTATTTATTTTCCTAGAGATTATCTAGATAAAGTTGTTTTAATTAAATAACTTCTCTATTGGGTTATTTGAATTAAAACTGAGGCTTGATCCTATAGAATCTCGGATGGAAAATAAAAGATTCGTTGAGTTTTTTTTTTGACAGTTCAGCATGCCGATCCTAAAGTTCAGCTTGCCGATGGGGCAAGTTCAGCCTGCGTATTAGACAGATCGGCCTGCCTATGCGCGAAATAAAAATCATGCATTTTTACGTAGATTTCATCCGATATCTGTCTGAATTTGATTCTAATTTGAATTTTTGAGACCTTATCTAATAAGGGATGACCCTAGACCCAACCTCTATAAATAGGGAGTGAGTCTCATAAGTTATTTAGATCAATTGAGAGATTAAGAGTGATACTCTGCTAGTAAGAATCTGAAACTCCCTGAGAGTTCTTGTTCACAAATCACGAACACTAGCTTTGGGTTCTCTTAATTGGTTGGAAGGAGAGTCACCTTGAGGAAGAGCTGTACGTGTGAGCCCACACTCACTCCGATCATGAATAGAGAATAACAAAGAAGACCAGTTGGTTGAGACTCTTCTGAAACGTTACTTCTCTTCATGTTTTACGGGAGTTCTTCAGCATTGAAAGGTTAGTAAGATCTGATTAATTTATGCATATAGCATGTCAAACTTGTGTTTTAGAAAATACTCTGATATAAAAATTTTAAAATTCCACTGCGTACTATCTTTCCAACATTAGGTCAGATAGTTAATTATATTGTCAATACTCGTTTTGGTTGTTCCTACTTTTTTCTACACAAAAAGGAAAAGGATTCCAAGAACAAAGGGTTCTATCTACTTGGGACTGATCCATGGAAAGCCTACACGTCGGTTTTCCTGATGAACGAAATGGTCAAAAGAAACCAATCAAGACGAATTAAGCACGTGACAAAGTTTAGAGCCAAAAAAAAAAAGCAGGTAAAGAAAGTCATAATAAATTAATCCTTCTTTTCTAATTGGTTAGCTACTTTTTTCATTTATTCTTTTCTTAATGGAGAAAAGATGAGGAAAGATTCGTTTACCAATGGTCCTATATTAGGTATTGCGATACAACGGGACAAACCTCATTTATACACAAGGATATCCGTTTCATTACTAAGAATAATAGAAAGGCAGAAAGAAACAAGTAACATTTTTTTAATTTAAAGAAATAAATAGTAGGTTGTAAAATACTTAAACTAAATAATATATTTGATAAATAAATAATAGTTTTATACAAATGTTATTTGCTACAATTTTTATAATAAAGAACATAATGAATAAATAAAAATTGGTAGAAATATACACATGAAGCAGATAAAGATGTACTTACACAAGCCTGTTTTGAGCCTATTAAATCTGAATTTATCTACTTATAAACAATATTACTATACTATCTATTTTTAAATTATAGTGACTTGAAATGCCCATTATACCCTAGTGTTTATTTTTGTAAGCTTAAACAATTTTTGGGATTTTTTATTCACTACCATATTAGTATAATATTAAATAATATGCTGACTCCATCTTTTTTATATACCCTGGGTTTTTTTTTTTTTTTTTTTGCTTCATTTGAATTAATTACCCGTTGACTTTCTTTAGTATGATTTTGTAGGTTTTTTTTTTTTGGGCAAATGCACGCCAATTTCATATCAACAAGCGTTATTCACTTATATAACGGATTTTTTATTATTTATTATGTTTTAACAATTTTTTATGTTGCCATTGATTTATTTTTAGTTCACAATCACGTTTGAAGTTGCCATTGCCTTTGATTCTTAGACTTTTTTAATTTTTTAAGAATCATTCATATTCACATCTACCTTTAATATATCTTACATATTCATTCAAGGTGTTAACATTCATATTTGTTTCTAACCTCAACAATTTCTTAACCATCATTAATGTTATAAATTACACTAATAATAAACATAAGTATTTTTATTTATTGTCTTCACAATTTCTCATAATAAATATTCATTTTTTATATGAGTTTCTCCTACACATAAACAAACTTTTCAGTTTTCTAACTCCAAAAAGGAAAATACTTGGAAATTAATTATGCCCAAATAAGTTTAAGATGTCATGCGTAGAAAGATGTAACGGTCATTACCATAATAATATATAAATTATGATAATGATAAATATAAAAATTATTTTTCAGCCTTCACGATTTCTCCCTAATAAATGGTTTATTACCTGAGTTTCCTATCCGCATAAATTGTACATACTATTTAGTTTTCTAACTCCCAAAAGGAAAAAAAATAGAAAATAATTATGCCCAAATAATTTATAGTTGTCATGTGTAGAAAGCTATGATGATCATGATCATAGTGATATATCAATTACAATAATGATAAATATAATGATTATCATAGTCATTACCATTATGATATGTAAATTAATGATAAATAATTTTCTCAGTATTAATATTGTGGAAAATGGTAGTTTCCCTTTCTTTTGCTCACTATTTTTGTGTTTCTATTTGGTAGTTTCTCATTTTCACATTAATTATTCTATTAAAGAAGTTTTTTATTTTTTTCTTTTTGTTTTTTAAAAAATAATGAAGCAATTACTCATTATTTGTTTATTTCCTTTTTTTTTAATTCATGCATGGCCACAATTGCTCATTTATTATGCTGTATTAGCTTGTTTTCCTTAATTGCATCAGTTTGTTTGATTCTCAAATTGATTGCTTCTTTTCTTTTTGTCAGCGTTAATTGCTAATTATATACTTTTGTTTTGCTCATCATAATCTTCTCAGAATAGTTTCTTCAAATAAAACTTTAAGAGCCTAAATAAACGAATTCGAATTACTTAATCAGTATAATTACTTATTAATTATGAAAGCATCTGGATTTATTACGTTTCAAGAAGGAACTTATAGAGGTTGATTCTTTCTTGTTTCAATTCAAGCTATAGTAGTCTTACATGTAGTTTAGTAGATAATTTTATAATTAAATTAGTTTTTGTGGACAACTTTAAACTCAACGTCTTATAATTAGACACTCACGTAAATCAATTATAGAACACCAACCTTGATTCATACAATTATCTATATATAAATTATAGATGTCCACATATATGTATATATGTATATAATATGTATGTACACGTATTATCCATATAATAATTACTGCTATATGGGTGAAAATCAATATGAATATTCTGATACCATTGAAGACTTTTTTCTTCATGGAACTAGGAATAAAGAAACAAGTCTCTATCTCAATAAAAATATATTCATTTTGTGAATTTGACCTTAATAGTGAAAGACTAGCTACGAAATATATAAACTAGGTGTATGGGCACGTCTAGAAAGACTATTCGAGATGCGTTTTAAGACTATCTCCTTTGCTCAGTCATCTCGACACTAAAATAAGAATCTTAAAAGTTTTACAAATAGCACACTATTTCTTTCTTTTTCAATTTTTTTTATTTTTAAGGTTTTTTTTTTACACTTGGTTTTAGAATAAGTCTCCTTTTAGACACACAAAAACAAACTCAAAATTCAAAAATTTGGCATAAATTTAAAACTTTTCACACAAACCCTCTCTTCCTAACCTAAATTGAACGTTGTCCTCAATGTTTAACAAGCTTGAGCAAAAAGAGCAGCAACAGATATATACAAGAGTGGTTACACAAAGAAAAATGAACATAATATAAACAAACATTTTGTAGGTAAAACTTAAAGATCAAAGAGTTTAAAGAGAAAGATACAAATCTAGTTTGCGCTTCTTGTTGAGCTTTGAAGTTGTAGTGTCTACGTTTAAAGTGATGACTTATATTTTCTCAAGCAATTCCTCAACAGTAGGAACAAAGATAAAAGTCTTTCTTCCTGACTCGATAAGAAAGTTCTGTTCTATGACTTATCTAGAAAACTTAAAAGACCATCAAAGAAACCGTTAACATTAAGCATACCCATTGGTTATTAAGAATGTCAAACTGACTCTAACTACCAATGTTGAAGGTGAGCTTGGCGCCACCATCGAGAAGCTTTACTCTAGGTGGTCAGCCAAACAACTCGGCAAAGCTACAGGGAGCTAACAACTGATCTTGATGAGCTTGGATCGCTTGTTCAAGATGCTTTTCAAGGTCCCTCGGGCCGTACCATAACTGGTCACCTCTTTGGGTCAAGCACCAGCTCGGGTGGTATTCTTTTCACTCACAAGTAGGCTGCTACTTGCCATCACTAGACAACGATGGCGGACAATTCACCGTCGAATGGGAAACAATCCACCGACAAAGGGCATTACACTTGTCTTCTACCTTTTGACATGCCTTGATGTGGCACAAAAGTCATGGGCAAAACCCACCTAACACCCAGTCCAAGTGGCAACCTATAATAGGGTGCATTTATTGCATTCGACATGCTTCTTTCCACTTAACAAGATCCTATTCTCTGTCGAGCAACCCCTGCCTTGAGGGTCAAAGAGCCTTTATCTATTGACTGACCCATCTTTTTCTTGCTTCTGAAGCGTCTCTCCTCTTAATGTAGGTCCACCCGATTAAGCAGTGACGTATAGGGAAGAGCTATCCATTGTGCGCAGCTGTACGTGGTGTTGATTTGCCACCATACTCTAATAAGCATTAACATTTTGACACTAGAAGGAGGGCATCTTGTGTCTTCACTCGAAGTCACCAGCCACAGTAAGCCTATGAATCGAGATGGTAACTCAAGGCAATGTCCGGGACAAGGGTGCCCGACAGAAGGGGTCAAGAAAAGCTCAAAACCAAAACTAGAATCCAGGAAGACCCAAGGGCCATCCCCAAGCCATGAGATCCCATTCTAGGGGTCAGAGAATTGTGATGAGGGTCGAACAGGTGCAAGATCCATTTGTCCAAGACCCTATCTAGGAACTGGCCAATGTTGTTTAGATACTTATCCAGCAGCTCACATAGTCGGCTCAGCGCTAGGTGGCTCCTAGTCTCCTACCTCCAGCCCTGGCTGACCTGGCTAGGGGTCGGGTAGGACAGGATGCCCCTGACCCTAGTGAAGCTAACTCCGAGTGCTCCAAAAGATCTACACATGGTGTCTCAATAAACAACAGGCTCATCTAAGAGGGATGCCTTGGCCCTCAAGAGGCATGGGCTCTGTCACCATAAGGTTCTCGAGTATCTGTTTTTTATTGGCTCTGGCACTAAGGGGAAGCATAGCAAGGTCGCCACCCTAGAGTAGGTGATAGGGTTGAGGGCAGAGCACCCTATAGGGTTGAACTGCCTAAAGATACCAATAGTCGCTAGTTTCGAGAACTACAATGCCAAATTAATGAAATCTACACCAATCGTTTTGGTTTGGATGATGTTAGTGCCTTAGATCTGCCCTTTACTGATGCCATCATGCGAGCCCCGTTGCCGCCTAAATTCAGAGTCTCACAAATCAAGCCTACGATGGGACCATAGATGCTGCTGAGCATGTTGAATTGTACCGAGGACACATGCTCCTACAAAACGCTAGCGACACAACCATGTGTAAGGCCTTTTCTTTGACCCTGATTGGATCAGCTCAGCAATGGTTTTGATGACTTGAGCCAACTTTGATCACATCTTTTCGATAGCTCTCTAACGCCTTTTCTGCAGCCTTATCCACAACAAAAACAAGGAGAAAGGAAATGACCTATTTATATGTTGTTAAGCAAGGAGATGGCAATGTCAGAGATTATATAAACTGGTTTACCCAAGCAGCGCTCAAAGTTAAGCATGTCAAAGACGAGACCCTAAAACATGCCTTTGTTGGGGGTCTCTAAGACAAGAAGCTGACTTAGTCATTGGTATTTGTGCAGCTGAGCACATTTTCTCAGATGCTTGGCTATGCGTAAAGGTATGCCAACACGGCTGAATATATGAAGAGCTGTAGAGAAGAAGCTAGCAGTAGCAGCACGAAGAAGGAGAAAAAGCAAAAGAAAGCACCCAAATAGTCTGTTACCGAGTAGAACAAGAAGCAGAATAAGGACAAGAAGACCGAAAAGCCAAAAGTACTGGCTGAAAAATTTGATAGGTACATGCCCTTGGTAGCTAGCATTGATGAGGTGCTTGCCTAGGTAAGCAGAAAGAACCTACTAGGCAACCCGCCCAAGGTCAAAGGCAGCAAAACAAAGTGGGACAAAGGTAAGTACTGTAATTTTCACAAGGACTAGATCAAGAGACTGGTCTGAGATGAATATTTGTGGGAGTTTACAAAGCGAGTTTTAACTTCAGGCTCTACAGTAGGGAGAGACGACCAGCCGAGCCAAGACGCATTGAACCACATATGCAACGATAGTGGGAACACCCTAGAACCGCCAAAAATTGTTCACATAATTTTTGGAAGGCCTGTCACTGAGGACATATCGAGTGGGAGGCGAGTTTATGTCCAAGAAGCTCGACTGGTCGAAAGAGGTGAGCTCATTAACATGTCCGAGCATGTTAATAAAATTTACCGTTAGTAAGACATGCCGATCACGTTTATGGAAGAGGAGGTGGATAAATTAATCCATCTGTACAATGATGCCTTTGTACGGCGTGTGCTAATCGAAAATGGTAGTTCTACTGACATCTTCTTTAAGCAAGTATACGATAAGCTAAAGATTAGCAATGCTACCCTTATCCAGGTCCATAAGTTACTTTACAGCTTTATAGGTCAATAGGTCCTAGTAGTTGGGAAGGTTAGCCTGTCGGTCCCCTTTGATGAGCGTACTGCTCAGGTGACACACATCGTCGATTGCTCGGGTGACACATCGTTGTCGACAAACCCTCTCAATACAATAGTATTATTGGCCATTCGATGTTAAACGCACTAAAGGCTATGGTCTTCACCTACCACCTGCCATGAAGTTCCCAACGGATAACGAGGTCGTAGTAATCAGGTCACGATAGAAGGATTCCCGAGCTTGTTATGTTAATGCTATCAAAACCACATCAGCTCGATAATTGGATGTCTTAGCCATCTACAAGGTTGATGAAATACAATTCCCAACTAAGCCAACGCCTAAGATGCTTTTTGACCTTGACCCCTGTATGCTTGAGGAGGAGGTGAGGACCACCCCCGTCGACGATTTAGTGCCTTTCAGCCTTGATTCGGCACATCTTGACTGCATGGTCCAACTTGGTTCTCAACTGAAGCCTAAGATCTAGGCCGACCTTGAGAAGTTCCTTGTAGAGTATCAGGATGTGTTCGCATGGTCTCACAAAGACATGCCCGGCATTGACTTAACGTCTGACCAGACTATAAGCCGATTATTCAAAAGAGAAGGGCCTTTAACCCAAAAAGGTATGCTGCCATTTATGAAGAGGTCTAGAAGTTACTAAAGGCAAGATTCATCCAAGAAGTAAAGTATCCAAAGTGGTTGGCAAACATGGTCCTAGTCAAGAAGGCGAATGGAAAATGGCAGGATTGTATAGATGACACCAGCCTAAACAAGGCCTGCCCCAAGGATTGCTTTCCACTGCCTCGAATAGACCAGCTCGTTGATGCAACTATCAAGCATGAGCTAGTCAGCTTCATGGGTGCCTATTCCAGCTATAACCAAATACAGATGGCTAAGGGAGACCAAATAAAAACTACCTTTGTTACTGACCAAGGGCTCTATTGTTACGTAGTAATGCCCTTTGGACTTAAGAATACTAGGGCTACCTACCAATGTCTACTTAACAAAATATTTGCTTAGTTGATCGGCAAAACCATGGAAGTCTATATGCATGATATGTTAGTTAACTCCATCCAAGCAACGGACCACATAGCCAATCTTCAAGCAAGCTTCAACATTCTATGGGAGTATGGGATGAAACTCAACTCGACGAAATGTGCATTCGGGGTTAACTTGGGCAGATTTCTTAGATTTTTGGTCAATCAAAGAGGAATTGAGGTTAATCCAACTAAGGCTTAAGCTGTTATAGACATGCATTCATCACAGACAGTAAAGGAAGTGTAGAAACTCACCGGCATGGTAGCGGCCCTCTTTAGGTTTGTCTCCTAGTCTACAGACAAGTGTCATCCATTTTTTCAAGTGCCCAAGGGGAGGTTTGAGTGGAGCAGGTAGTGTGAGGAAGCCTTTCAGAGTTTAAAGAGGTACTTGGGAACGCCCCAACTCCTATCTAAACCTTTACTAGGAGATGACTTGTACGCCTATCTCATCGTGTCCGAAAAGGCTATTAAATCGATCCTTGTCTGAGAAGAAGATGGGGTTCAGAAGCTTATCTATTACATAAGCCCTGCATTCAAGGGTGTCGAGGAGAGATACCACCGCTTGAAAAATTGGCGTTCGCCCTAGTTATTTTGGCTAAAAAACTATGGCCTTATTTTCTTGGCCACACTATACGAGTCCCGATGAAGTTCCTTTTCCAGCAAGTTCTTTAGCATCTAGAGATATCATGACAAATGGCTAAGTGGTCGATTGAACTCAGCAAGTATGACATTCATTTTGTATCGAGGATAGCTATAAAGGCTCAGGCCCTCGTAGATTTTGTTGTCGAGTTCACTCTTGTCAGGCAAGGGATGCCATTAGCTGAGAAAGCACCTATTGAAGACCCAGACACCCCTAGCTATAGTAGGGGTGATTGCACCGCTACGCTGGAACCAGAATGGAATCTCTTTGTGGATGGATACTCCTGTGCTGAGGGTTCGGGTGCTAGGCTAGTTTTAACAAGCCTGGATGGATATAAGACAATCTACGCACTTCAATTCGATTTCAAGGCCTCTAACAATGAGACAGAGTACAAAGCGCTCCTGGCTAGACTTAGAATCACCAAGGATCTTGGGGTAGGCCGTATAGTCATCCATAGCAATTATATGCTTGTCTTCAAACAGGTCTTCAAGCCTGGACGGAATCCATGACTGCATATTTACAAGAGGTCATGACATTGCTCGGGCAATTTAAATCTTATTCATTCAAACAGATCCCTAGATCGAAAAACTCTGAGGCCAATGTTCTTTCTTGGCTCGCCTTGGGCTTGGGCAATAATAAGTTAACCTCGGTCCCCATTGAAAGATTAGCCGAGCCAAGTATTAACAACGAAGTGGCAAGTGTGGCCGAAGAACAAGAGACCACCTAGATGGACCCAATCATCCGATACCTGACCCAGCTGAATTACCTGGCGACCGAGAAGATGCACGCCATATCTACAACAGCTCAGTCTGGTATTTGATGATGGGTTGTAAACTATATTGGTGAGACTACACTACATTGTGTTTGAAGTGTGTAGGGCCTAGAGAAGCTCAATATATGATGAAGGAGATCCATGAGGGTCTTTGTGATAATCACTCTAAGGGACGATCCTTAGCCCAACAATGTCTTTGGCAGGGATATTATTGTCCAACCAAGGAGCAGGACTGTAAAGACTTTGTGCGAAAATGTCTAAAATGTCAACAGTTTGTGAGAGTGCTCGAACACCACGTCGAGCCACTTACCTCGGTAACATTAGCATGGCCATTTCCTAAGTGGGCCTTCGATCTTATCGGGCCCCTTCCTCAAGCTCGATCTCAATTTAAGTACTGCATTGTGGCCATCGACTACCTCACCAAATAGGTGGAGATAGAGCCATGCACCAACATGACCAAAGCTAAGTGCACAAACTTTGTGTGGAGGAACATTATTGTCAGTTTAGGATCCCCTATACCATTGTGACTGAGAATGCAAAGCAATTCAATTCCTCAAGTCTCTGTCGCCTATGCGAGCAGCTCAATATTAAGAAGGTCTTCTCCTCTCCGAGCTACCCACAGAGCAATGGACAAGTTGAAGCTATCAATAAAACGATCAAGGACAACCTGAAGAAAAAGCTCAAGGGCCTTAAAGGGGCATGGATTATGAGCTCCCAAAGGTGCTCTAGGCCTATCAAACAACGGCCTGAACTACCACTGGGTGACTCCATTCTCTCTTGTATACAGGGCTAAGGTTGTTATCTCGGCAGAAGTAGGACTGCCAAGCTTTAGGGTCGAGCAATATGAAGAAATTGGAAATGCTGAAGCCATGATGTATGAACTTGATTTGCTCTAGGAGAAGAGGAACCGTACTACCGTTCATAATACAGCTTGGAACCAAGTCGTCACTCGATATTATAACAAACATGTCCAACCAAGGAGGTTCAAAGTGGGAGATTTGGTACCAAAGAAGGTCATTATTCAGCAACCCAGGTCCATCGGTTCAAAGTGGGATGGACCGTATAAGGTCATTGGAATTGTCTAACCAGGCTCTTACAGACTATCTGACACAGAGGGCAACCTACTCGATCATCCTTGGAATGTCAAGCTCTTAAAAAAATTCTTTTGCTAACTGACACCAGAAACTCTTTTTGACCTCTAGCCTACTAAACAGGACTGGAATGTAAATATTATACATCAATAAAAATTTTAATTCCTACACTATTCTACTGAGTAATGCATGTTAAGGAAGATATAACTCCCGAAAGGTAGGGCTATAACTCCAAACTAGAGGACTAGACAATAACTTCCAAAGAGGAGAGCCATCCCAACCAACCAGATTGGGGGGTTGATCGGTATTATGCTGACCATTAGTCTGTCATTGCATGGACCACCTAGACAAAGTCACCCTAGCATAACTGTGCCTGACCAACATTAGACTTATAAAGTTCCAATGAACTTAAACAAGTCTAAGGGGGCAACAGGGTATAGGGCACCAAGCTGTTGTGCTTTGCCTGACCGAGAAGTGGAATTTCCCTCCTTAGCTCAACTCGGTGTGTACGCTCATTGTCTTTTCTTAAGGTGCGTTTAACTCGTAAGACATTTTGTCACCGAGATGTTAAGCTAGGCAAGAATGGAATTAGAAAAATGGGAGTTCAAAATCCATGATTCAAGGATGTTTCTCCTGAGGAGCACCTAACTTGGAAGACTTCCCAATTCAATCCTTTTCCTGAGATCCTAGCTAACTCTAAAAAACAAAGGTTGAACTTTGTTCCTAGGGAACTCCACATGCTTTTGAAGAACAAAATTTTTCATCTAAGAACAATCACACTTGGAAAAACAAAAATTCTGAGAAGCAATAAACTTGGAAAAACAAATCTCATTATAGGAAGTGGTGGAGAGGTACAAATAACCAAGCACCTCCTAAGCCCAAACAAAGAAAACAAAAAAAAAGAAGACTAAGCTTGGGCCTCGTCCCCGACATTATCCTCACAACCGCCACTGTCGTGGTTGTCTCCATCTTCTTCGTCATCCACTTCGAAAACCTCCTCTTGCTCAGGCTGTTGCACTTTGCCTTGCTTTGGCTTGACAATGAGCGACTAGTCGAAGCCCGCCACCTCAGGATGCCTCCTAAGGAGGTAATCTCAAAGGTCTATCATCCCGAAGTAGTAGTAGTCGGCATACTCTAGGGATGCCTTGAATTCCTCCACGGCCTGAGCGAGGCGGCCAGGCAACTCCTCCCTCAAGAATCGTTGGTGCTCGGCCTAGGCAGCCTGTAGCTAATCTTTAAGGTGGATGACCTTGTCCCTCGATTGGGCAGCCTCGTTCCTTGCCCCTTCAACCACCTTTCTAGACTCCTTTGTCACTGACTTGGCCTGATCGGCCTCTTTCTTTACCTTCTTGACCTCGTCCTTGGCTTGGGAAAGAGCTTCCTTGGTTTGTTCTAGCTCGATGTTCTTAGCACCGAGCTTCTTCTCGACCTCATCCTTTCTAAGGATGGTCTTCTTGTGCCTCTCCTTCTCCAAGTTGAGCTCTTCTCGTCTAGCCATGTAGGCCAGGTCTAAAAATTTTACTGACCTTGGCGATTGAGTTGAAGGCAGCGCTGGGTAGGCCCTTGAAGTCTTCTCCTCAGAGGTTCTCCAAGAACGACTCCTTGGGAACAACTTCCCTAAAGTGTTCGAGGATATGGGGATGGTAATTTGCTCTCCTCCTTGCAGGGTCTCCCATAGAAGGCACCACGGTGGTGTGACGGTGGAATGTTGGGTTTGGCTCGATGAAGCCCCCATCCTCATTGGCAGTGGTGAGAGAATTTGGACTGTTTGGGCGGTTGCTTGGACCGTGGTAGCAGCTCTAGTCTCAAGGTCCTTTTCCATTTTGATGTGACCACTGCCTTCCCCTTTGAACAGCAAAGGCACACCTTTCTTTTGGGTTACTCGATTGGAAAGACATATTTTGCAGAAAGATCCTAGAAAAATCTCCCAACTCAGGACAAGCTTAAAAAAAAACTCGAAGTTCATCTCCAATCCAAAGCTGGCCTAACGGATATAGGAACCAAATAATGTCCAAGAGGTCCTCGTCTGCTACGGGTGGCCTTGCCTCGAAAGAGCCACTTCAAGAGTCCTTTGTGTTGGATGATGATGGCTACCTCGTCCGCCCCTCGAATATAGAGGTGCTTGGCCCTGGGATGTCAGCAGTGCTCGGTTTTGCCACGGTCACCTACTCGACAAACCAGGCAGGTTGGATGCCAGAAAGGTTATTGGTTTTGCTAGACTTTCCAAACCAACAATAACGAAAAAGGGTCTCTTTCCCAAGAAGGAATGCCTGTTGTCTCGTGGGCTCTAGCTTGTTAAATAGGTCTTCAACCCCCTTGATGATGTGGCTCGATGGCCACGACCTCTTAGACTATACGTGCCCCTGCTCAAATGTCCTTGGGACATGCTAATCCTCAGGGTCGGCCTTTCTGGCCTGGGCTAGATAATTTCCCCTAACGTAGAACCACTCAAACTTTCAAAGCTTGTCCAAGTCAGGGTTGCCCAAAAAAAAGTCTTTCTTGAAGCCGGTGACATAATACCAGTTGGATGCTGGGAAGCTTCTTCATCTTGCACACCTATTTAAAAGCCTCCTATGGCATCTCAGTAGCCTAGTGGTACCTCCATAGCATGTACATCCCGATCAACGACCTGTAACTAGGCAGACAATTAAGTCATTAAGTGCCTAGTAGAGGAATAGGTGGAACGGCAGGTGCAACTCGGCCTAAAAGAACTCTGCATACAAAGTTATACATCCTTCAAGTAGAGTCAGGGGCAAATCATTCTCCTCGGGCACGATGAGGACAACGTCGTCTGAGATATAAAATTCTTGGCGCAAGTCCTTAAGCCGGGATTTTGTTATTGCACTGGAGCATGCCGTTGCTGATGTTTGCTTGGGCTAAGATACACGATAAGTGGTGATCCCCCAAACTCGAGTGACCACAACCCTCTCGGCCTCATCTTTGGTGGCACTCTCCTTCGGCTCTGCGTACTCGGCTGCTTGTTGCTCATTTGAGATATCGACAGTTACCCTACCCATGACCTAGATAGGGGCCCAGGAGTCTTGACCGGAGGTACTCGGTACATCGATAGCTACCTCTAGCTCGGCCTACTCTTGGGCTATTACTCAGGATGTGTCAGCGATGGCTGCCCTGATGTAGGGATCCTCGCCCCTACACGGTCTCACCGGGTGCCCCCCGTCTTGCAAGTCGAGGAATTCCTACTTGGGTATTGTCTTAACATCGACCTTTAGTATTTCGGCCAACTGGCCTGTTCTGTCCTGTTCTGGTGCCAATCCTTCTATGTCGACCTCCATGGAGGTTGACTCCTTAGTTCAGTGCTATTGTTTGACCAAGAAATGTTAACATTCTAGGAGTCTGAAAGGTCACTCATATTTTCGTACGCTTCTTGGGAAATTACCTAATCGGGTTGTGGAAGCTTGAGAAAGAAGAGTTCTCAGGTTGTCAACTATAGCTCGTCAACTAAAATTCGAGAGTAGCGAAATGTGGCCTTGATTGCACGTGAAAATGATAGGGAGTAAAGCCTTATTTATAGCCACTCTAGATGCAAAACAAGAGTGCAGAAAACAAGTGCATGATGATTATGCCTATTAGGGAAGTACCCAAACGCATTATGACATGTGTCCCTTTGAGCTTCATCGCGTGACCTTTCATCTCCCACTGCCTCGAGACACTGTTTAGGCTTCCATCCTGAGCCGACTTCACCCTCTTGGCATAGTCCACCTAGTCAAGCATTGACCAGAAAAACTAGGGAGCTATTGTTGGGGGTTAGCTCGATGCCACCACCGAGGAGCTTTACTCTAGGTGGTTAGCCAAACAGCTTGACAAAGCTACAGGGAGCTAACAACTGATCTCGATGAGCTTGGATCACTTGTTTGAGGTGCTTTTCAGGGTCCCTTGGGCCTCATCACAATTGGTCACCTCCTCGAGTTAGGCACTACCTAGGGTTGGATTCTTTTCACTCGCAAGTAGGCTACAACTTGCCATCATTGGACAACAAATGGCGGACAACTTGCCATTGGATGGGAAACAATCCATCGATGGAGGGCACGACACTTGTCTTCTATCTTCTGACATGCCTTGATGTGACACATGCGTCATGGGCAAAACCTACCTAACACTCGGTCCAAATGGCAACCTATAAATAGGGTGCATTTATTGTATTCCACATGCTTCTTCCCACTTAACAAGCTCCTATTCTCTGCTGAGCAACCTCTGCCGTGAGGGTCAAAGAGCCATTGTATATTGACTGACCCATCTTTTTGTTGCTTTCGAAACGTCTCTCCTTTTATTGTAGGTCCACCTAATCAGGCAATGACGTACAAGGAAGAGCTGTCCACTGTGCGCAACCGTACGTGGTGTTGATCTGCCGCTAAACTCTGGTAAGCATTAACAACCAATTACAAACATTTCTTCCAAAATTCCTAGACCTTCTGGTAAAACAATGAAAGCATCTGAGTAATGAATCGTAGCTTTGATATACTTAGGATATTTTGGGTTATTTTCTCAGTTCCTATGGTTTTACCACAATTATTATCTTGACTAAGAAAACGAGGGATAATACCTAGGACTCCTCTTATTTTGGCTCCGACTATGACAGTTCCCATTAGACTAAGACTATCACCTCCATATACATGGTTTATCTTTTTTTTTTAGCCAAGACTTGCCCTAAATGGAATGTATTATTTACATAGTCAATACCCTTTCCTTGATTCAAACCACAAAACACATAGAAATTTTTGAAATTTAGAAACAACTAGGACGAGGGCCTCATAATGGTTTCTAATAACTATGACTTTTTTTTAGAATTTTATTTTATTTTTTTGTGAGTTGAAAACGTTATTTACACTGCTCTGATTAAAAGGCTAACTATGAATGAGATATAATATATGATTGAGTGTGATTGGAGACAAATGGGTAGGTGAAGACATTCAGCAAGACCTATTCAACTTTTGAAGAATAAATTACTGTACAACTTAGGACAAAATAGGACAAAACCAAAGCGTACACGATACATAAAATACCTACCAAATAAAATAATGCACTTGACAGATAAAATAAAAAAATATTAAAAACAAAGAAGACAAACATAATAATTAAACAAATAACTATTGAAATAGTAACACCAAAAAAAATCTTTTTTTACTTTTAATATTTTTCTAACAAAAATTTATTTGAAAATGAATTGAAACTCATAATCTTAAAAATGCATTTCCAAAAAGTTCGTTATTCAAATAATTTCTCAACAATTTTTTTAAGAAATAAAAACACACAAAAGCTAAAAATACTTTACAAATCTTGTTTAGAACTACACAAACCAAGAGATTGTTTCCCATCTATCTTTCCTGCAAACTAAACAATTGGGTTTTTTAACGTTAGATTCCTTAGGCGTTCTTTTTATTCTTGAAACTGAGCCCAAAGTCTACAAATTGCTCCTTGAACATAACCACTGAGATGGTCTTAAAGAGAATCTTAAAGATCACCTAAGTTTTCTTTAAAAGACCATCCTTACATAAAAGTATTTTATCCTCCCTATTTATAGACGTAATACCTTATGATTTACACTTACACTCACAATTTTTACAAGAACACTTAGACACTGAGATGCAGCTCAGGCTCTTCTTTTCCTAGCACACAAACTTGTACCATTCTAGGCCGACCTTTTTTTGTGACATCACTAAGACGAATTAGACCTTCTACATACATTTTTACCTCAATTTGAAGTTGAAAAATGAAAAAGGGCCTATAGAGGAGTGATTTTGGCTTTGTACTTTTGCATTATTTCTTTATGAGAAAGGGAAGGAAAATATTTCTTCAAGTGATTTTATTTCAGATCCATGATGTGAGAGAAAAAGAGATTCTTGAGAGTGAATTGAGAGCATTAAGAAAGAGATTTGAGAGCCTTGAGTAGATTTAAGAACTTTTAAAAAGACTATTGAGAAGATTTTTGGGGATTAAAAGAGAAAAGTTGAAGAATTTCTAGGAAAAGTGTTTGGAGATCGAAGAACTTTGAAGGTTTTTCGGAAATTTCTAGGGAAAATTATGAAAATTTAGAGAAAAGCAGAGAGAATTTGAGAGTTTGGAGAGAGAGAAAGAACTCAAAATTCTGGGCTTAGATGTACAATAAACGGTTTTACAGACAAAGGACATAAGAAAAATTATTCTAATACATGTGAATATGGGTTAGGCCAAATTGTAATTAGGGTAAATGATATAAAAAAATGACGAAAAACAAGAACACTTATTTACAAAAAAAAAATATTTTTGTGATTTTAAAATTTAAAATTTAAATTATTTAATTTTTTTATGTTTTTTATATTTTAAAAAATTCTAGAAATAAAACGGCTCATTTTAATCATTTGACTAAAATGTGTCTCTAGAGGCCATTGATTCAAAATGCAAACTAATCCTAACGCTTTAAACCTCTATAATCTCAGCCACTTTAATAAATTTTTGTAATTATTTTTTTGATATTTAAGAAAACACAACAAATAGAAATACAACACACCAAAGCAAAGTTACATAAATACAGAAATATGGAAACATAGAAATAGAAAAATACAAACATTAATCTACAATTATAACTTCATCTTGAAAGTCGAAATCAACGAGATTGATGACTGGTAGAAAATTACTTGCCCTATATCTTCTAAGAAGGTAACAATCCTAAAAACTTAAGTTGCCCAATTCTTAAGAAAATCTTTTTTTGACACTCCTCTTCATCCATAGGTTCATGCATAAGTTCCTCTAGAGATTCATCCATAAATTCATCTTCCAGTTCATCTTCAAAGACTTCATTTTCAAAATCAGGTTTCCAAATGTTATTCTCTTTGAAACTTGAATTTTTAACTTCAAAAGTTTCATCAGTTAAAACTTGCATGGGATGGTTTTCAAATTTTGATTGGACATTTGAATCCAAGATATTAGCCTAGGCAGCTAAGGGATCGGGTAACTCAATAGATGTTTTAGATGTGTTGCCCTCATTAAAATTTACTTCACACTTGTCAATAGGATTGCGCCATGTTAAACACATGAATTCTAATGTCATATTTCCAAGAGACAATTTTAGAACGTCATTTCTACAATTAATCAAAGCATTAAAAGTTGTAAGAAATTGATGGCGTAAAATGACAGGAATTTGAACATTTGAACTGGCAACAAGTTGTGTATATAAAGCAATAAATTCTACTAGGTAGTAAGACATATCAATTTGAACTAACACATCCTGAGCAACACCTCTTGGAATTTTTACAAAACAATCAACTAACAAAAGTGTGACAAATGTTAGCTTATGTTCACCTAAACCTAACTGTTGGTAAACATAATAATGCAAAAGATTGACACTAGCACCAAGATCTAACAATGCATATTTAATTTGAGTGTTTCCTATGATGCAAGAAAATGTAAGATCACTTGGATCATTGAACTTAGGCAGTGGATCATATTGATCGATGAAACTAACACTCTCAGCTAAAATGCAGTCTTAGTCACATTATACTTCCTTTTAACTGTGCACAGATCTTTTAAAAATTTAGCATAAGATGGGACTTCTTTGAATGTATCTAAAAGTGAAATGTTAATTTTGGCTTGCTTAAAAAGTTCAAAAATTTCAACATTTTTATGACTTCTCTTTTAAAGGCAAAGCTTGCAAAAATGAAATCTTTGGAAAAAAAATTTCTTTTGAAAAACCTTTTATTTTTTAGAATTTTCCTCATTACTGTTAACTTTATCATCACTTTTTAAAGTTGAATTAACCTTCTAATCTTTTAAAAAAATGGTTTTATCAATATCTTTTCATTTCAAAGAGGTGACAAAATTAATAGCTATGAACTTAAAGAGGCAACTTCATTAACAGCTAGATAATGTATATGTTGAGCTAGAAATTTGCCTTTTTCTTAAATACAAAGTGAAGAAGTGAGCTTAGAAATGGAATCTTTAATTTCATGAATGTCCTGTGAAGGGCGAGTGTTATGAACTTCTTCTTTCTAAATTTATACTTTTGAGCTTACATGAATAATTGCAAAGTGTCTTCAAGAGTTTTTACTCGTGAATGAAGATTTTCTAAAGGTGGAAAATTTTTGTTGAGGCTTTTGAAAAATTTGTGGATTCTGTGGAAATTGTGGATTTTGAGATTGTTGTGAAAATGGTAGAAAATTTTAAGAATTTTGAAGTAGAAGTGGCGGTGTTGGTTGAAATTGCTATTGTGGTTGATCATTCCTCAAACTGAAATTGAGATGATTCCTCTATTGTGGATTGTATACATTACAATATGGAGATGGAAATGGCTTCCTAATTGGGTCTAATTGATTTGTGTAATTTGTTTGTTCATGGGACTCTTCCTTTAAAATTGAGCATTCATAACTTGAGTGTCTTAGAGTTTAGCAAACACTACAAAAAGTTTCAATTTTGGGTTCCTAAACATTCCTACGTTCTATGGCTTCAATCCTTTTAGTCAAACATGCAATCCTAACATTTAGATCATTTTCTTGACTAAGTTGATGACCACCTCTTTGAGCACATAACAGTAGTACGTATCGATTTCATGAGTCTAAAATCCTAAGCATACATAAGAAGTCGATAATGGAATAGAAAATGCATCCTTCTTTCAACATGTTTTTTCATGTAGATCGAAAGAAGGGCCATGTTTATCAAAACAAACACATGAGACTATGAGAATAGTTAGGACAAAGAAAAAGGACAAGAGGTTAAGGAGGAATCTAGGTGCAACAAAAGAGCAGGGAAAGAAAAATCTTTTGTATAACAATCAAGAAATTTCTAGTTCATTGTATATGCAATATTTAAAAGTAATTTATGTACAAAATTTATGAGCTAAAAGCTATGCTCAAAAATTTGTAAAATGCTCCAAAGGCAATACAAAAAGTGGGTTAATTTTGTCAGTTGGTTCACAATAATCCATATTGTATCATCATCATTAGATGATCATGGCCATCTAACTACAGATTTCGTGGTTATATGGTTTCATCTCTATTCTAAAATCATAATTTTTTGCAATTCTCATGTAGCACATTGATATACAGCTTCCATCTTATGATGCATAAGGCTCTTGCTAAAATATCTATTAACATTGTTTTAATACAAGTGTCACAAGGATTATTGTTTAAATCCAATTTTTGTGATGAATCCCACAAGAGTAATGACACGAAGATGAAAGTTAGACAATTTGCAAAGGAAAAGTGAGCTAGAAAATTAAAACTATTGCAGAACATGTTGCAACAGATTTTCAAATGGAAATATGATATAAGGACTATACTGTACAAGATTACATAATATGGAATTAATATAGTTTAGGAATTAAGTAGAATAAAAATTATGCAGTATATAAATTATACTCTGTTTTGAGAATTCAAAGTTTTGGTTCAATTATGTAGTATGGAATGAAAAGTATGGATAGATAGAAGCTTGTGAAATCTTGTGGAAGTTCATGGATAGTATAGAAAAGTATACTAGGTATAAGAAAAAAATACTACACAATATAGAATTGGACTGCAAAAGTCAAAAGAAAAATCAAACTTGGCTTTTTCAAAGTTGGAAAAAATTCTACACAATTCTAAAGGGATAAAACTACTTTTGGCAAGAGCTTTTTAGCAAATAAAATATTTTCAAACTACGTCCTAGTCTTGGCCTATAAATACCAAGGGTATAGTAGAAAGAAAACCTTTTCTCCCCATTTTCTCTTTAAACTTGCAACCTCTAACCACTTATTCTCTCAAAATTTTGATAAGTTAAGCTTTCAAATCATTCTTAGAAAGAAAAATAAGTATTTTGGAGAAGGTTTATGAAGATTTCCAAAGCAAAACCTAAACTTTGTTTTGAGAATTCACATTTTGGTTTAAGATTATGAATGGATTTTTATAGTTATTTTTTGATATTGTTATCAAGGATATTTGAAAAGTCTTGAACTTCCAGGAGAAGAGATTTACACTTTGGAATCCTCTAGGTAAAACCCTAGCACATTATCTTAAGAAGTTTATGATTTATGTGGTTATGTGTAGTAGAATAGGTGTTATGGATTATGGTATGCAAAGGAAATTATGTGGAATAATTGATTTATGTGTTATCTATTCATAGATAAACCTTAAACCCTTAAAATGAATCTGCACATATGACAAAAGTGAATTTGTTGTAGATTCTATCACAACAAAAATTATAACAGTTTTCAAGCATAAGTTATGCACTATGTCACGTAAAGGATGTTATATGATATAATTGTTTTATGGTTTAAATAATTAATAATATGTTTAACAAATCAAAGTTGGACCATAAAAAAGAAAATTAAGTTAACAAGCTAAATTTGTTGAAGTTTCTGTCACAACAGAAGTTATAATAGATTTTAAAAATTTGTTTTTAAGACACTTAAAGACAAAATTTATTTATAAGCTTAATATGAGTTTTATTTGAAACGTTGAGACAAGCAACTTTCATGAAAAAAAAAATTTCTAGAATTCTAACAAAAACAAGTTGAAAAGTGGCCAAAGGTCCTTCAAAATATTGAATTTTGGAAAAAATTAAAACATGATAGTTGTAAATCTCATAGAAACTGATAGACTTCGTGAAATGTAACTTTATTCAATTTTGTATGGAATATGACATGAATTTTATGAGATTTGATTTATAAAATTTTGAAATGGTTTCAAAATAAACCCCAAGCTCTTCAAATTAGCTTAGTGCCTCTAAGCGGGAAATGTTCTGCACAATGTTAAGTACAAAACCATATGATGGAATGTATGATCCAACAATAGATTGTCTAAGTTCAAAGTGTGAAACTAGATTAACGATAAGGATCTAAGCTAATAGTCGGGTGTTGTTTGAACATGGTACAAAGCTGACTAATAAAGGGAAAGGATTATTTTAGAAATAGCTAGAATGGAATCCAAGTAGTTTACAAATCTCACCTATGGCATGAAGAAATGATTTTCAAGTTATATGTTTGATTTCAAATGCTTGAAGTTTGATTGAAATATGAGTGCATTTGATATGCTTTTCAAGAAATATGAGTGTTTGATGTGAAGTATTCAAGTTAATATTTAAACCTTCAGACTAAGGAGTGGCTCATAAAGATATAGAACCCTACCTATGGGAAGGATCAAGTTAAGTTATGTTAAATTAATTTATGTCATCATTGTCCAATGGTCTTACATATTCGGTGCATACACTTGGGCCCATTGTTCAAGATAAGTAAAAAAAAGGTGAAGTACATAATAAAGCATTCACGGAATTATGCATAGTATCTTTGCTTGTATTTTTTATGAGAAAGGCTTTATGTATAACTTTTTTGAAAAAACTATTTACAAAGAACTTTTTACGAAAATGTTTCAAGAGAAATATTTTATGAAAAACGTTTAATGAGAAATGTTTACGAGAAAAGTTTTATGAGAAATGTTTATGAGAAATGGGTTTTATGATAATGTTTTATGACAAAGATTTTAAAACATAGAACATTTTATGACAAATGTTTTACAACAAAGGTTTTATGAAAAATATTTTATGATAAACGTTTTATGAAAACATTTTACGAGAAAGGTTTATGAAAATGTTTTTATGAGAAATGATTTCAGAAGGACAATGCGAATATTTTATAGGTTTGGTAATAAGGTAGAACAAATATGAAGGTTGGGCTGTAGATACTGCTACATTTGTTTTCAACTGTATTGAAAAACTCTATAATTATTAAAGTATAAGAATATTTTTTGAAATTATGATTCTGTTAGAGTTTATATTGCAACAAAAGTTATAATAGTTTAAAGTATGATTTTAAGACAAAAAATTACTCTACATTTTCTTACTAGTAAATAAACTTAAGATTATAAAATAAAGTTTAAACAAGTTAAGTAACTACTCGAGAAGCCTAGTTATCTCTTTTTGGTTCAAACTTTCTTGCATATCTACTAGAAGGTGAACCTTAAAACTTCAAGAAAGCAATGAACTCTTTAGAAGGACCTCTAGAAAGAGGTCATTAAGAGCGAAATTGGCTACATTATTAGGAACTAGTGGATCTTCCCCTAGCATATAATCCTTCAGGGTACAAATCAATTTTCAATAGGAAAATGAAAGTAGATGGATCAATTGACAATTATAAGGTCAAACTTATACCTAATAGGTAGAAGAATCAAGAAGGACTTGATTACTTTTAACACGTATTCTCCTATGACAAGAATAAATTCCATAAGAACGATAATCGCGATTGCTACTTATGAAATCTTGAATTAAATAATATGAATGTAAAATAGCCTTTCTAAATGGAGATTTAGATGTCTAAATCTATATGGAGCAACCTGAGGGTTTTTCTACTCCAAAATAAGAAAAGAAAGTTTGTAAATTAGTAAAGTCATTGTATAGCTTAAAGCATGCATCAAAATGATGGCATAAAAAGTTTGATAGTATTATGCTAGCAAGTAGATTTGAAATCAATGTGTGTGAACAATGTGTTTACGTCAAGGACATAGAAAATGGTTGTTTTTTTTGTGTTTTTATATGGATGACGTGCTCATTTTTGGTAGTAATGATTAGATGCTCAAATTTACTAAGGATATTTCGACATAAAAGATATGAGACTAGCCAATTAATACTGGGAGTTAACTTTCATAAACACCTAATGGCCTTACAAGATTTTTGAGAAATTCAATGAGGATGATTTTGGCAAGGCCAAAACATCGATAGACACAAGTCTACATCTATGCAAAAATAAATGTGAGAATGTCTCTTGGGTAAAGTACTCTAGAGTGATAGACAGCTTGATGTACCTAATGAGTTGTATAAGACCAGACATAGCCTATGTAGCTAGTAAATTGAGAAGATAATGAAGTAATACAATAGCTGACCACTAGAAAGCAATAGTAAGAGCATTAAGCTATTTATGATATATTTCTAGTTATAGACTACATTATACCAAATATTCTACTATTCTAGAAGATACAATGATGCAAACTGAATAATTGATATGAAAGATGTAAGGTTTGTTAGATTAGGTCCCCTAAGAATTAAATGATATAATAGTTTTTGGAGATATTTAATCAATCAAGAGTTCATTAGTTATTTTCCATATATCAAATATTGTCCTCTTTATGTTCATTGAATGCATGAAAAGTAAACAAAAGTCTGAGATTGTCGATCTAAACCTCTAAGATCGTGCATATGATGGACAAATTATGTAGAAGACATGAATCTTAAAGGTGATAGTTAAAATGATAAGGTCCACATTTGAGGAAACAAAGTTGGGCACTTTATTCATGTTAAGATTGTTATGTTGTCTACATCCCTAACCAGAGATGGTTTATCTACATTCAAGATTCTTAAGTTGGACTCCATCCAGAAAAACATTGATATATTATCATTGGTGACGATATATTAGATCATGACTAAAGATGAAATGATTTTATTTATAATTTTGTTTGTTTAAATCAATTCACTTTAGGTAATCATATGTGGTGCATCTTAGTCCTGAAATAAATCAATAGGTCAAGATCAGTATTATTGACTTGTGTCTTTTGATATACCAAAGAGTGACATCATGAATTATATAAAGGTACCTATACGAGTACTTTGAAGACATGACTTTTGATTGATGTAGACTCATTATTCATAGAGTTAATGATATTCTCTTACAGGCATTATCTTGCAATTGAAAGCTAGAGCGCTCAACCATTTAGATATATATGTACAACCAAATGGCATACTATTTATTATTGGTTATAAATAGTAAGTATTTCAGTGGTGAGATAATGAAACAAAATATATATAATTGAGAAGGTAAAATGGAATTTATCTTTATGCCAATTATGAATATCCTATGGGGATATTACAAATTATGATATGTTATGGATGATAAATTTATTGGAGTTTTGTAATATATATATAGTTCAATAGTGCAGCTCAAAGCTTTTAGTGGCATAGCTTTAGAGTTGATATTTAAAAAAAATAGAGGTGTTGGGGATATGTTATTTTATAATTATAGGAGCTTGCCCTATATATGTCTATTAGGTCCCCTTTGCTAGCTTGTAAAATTTCCTATAATGACACAGTATGTTTTTCCTACAAATTAGTAACTTATGTTATTTATTTGATTGGCTAAATTTCGGTAGATTAGATATAATAATTCATATTGATTTATTGGCTAAATTAATTTTATGGATTAATTCAAAATAAACATGTTGAATTATTTGAAATAGATTTTATTTGTATGGGATTATCTGTATATGACTGTTTTAATCTAATAACTTTTCTATTGTGTTATTTGAATCAAAACTAATGATATTCAGATCAAATAAGAAAAGATTATCTAATTGGTCGAAATCAGATGAATCACATAAGTCTAAAAGGTTGGAATGCCTCTGCCAGCTAAACCTTGATGATGTAGCCGACCGCCATACAGATGGCGCAATCGATGGTGCTTGCTTTTTAACAAAATGAATTTCATGTTTTTTTAGCTCGGATTTTGAGTCTGATTCAAATTTGAAGGCAAATCTGATAAGGACTAGCCTAAATTTGACCTCTATATAAAGGGAATAATTTTCTATTATTTCTTATGTTACTTAAGAAATTTAGAGAAGAGTATTTTGCTAGGAAAACCCTAAAACTCCCATAAAGCTATTGTTCAACATCCCCAACCATAGTTCTTGGTTTTCTCAAGTGGTTGGAAGGAGAGGTCACCTAAAAAAATTGAATGATGTGCGACCACTTGCATTCTGATCTTGGAAAGAGAATAGCAAAAAAGATCAGTTGGCTGATGGTCTTCTAGTAGATTTCTCTCATTACAATTCTTGCAATATTTTGGTCTACTAAGAGGTATGAAATGTCTTTTATTAATTTATATATACATAGCATGTCTAACTTGTTTTGGAAAGATGTTTTAACTAAAAATTTTTAAAATCCACTACATACTTGGTTCCTAACAAAGTCAACCAGTATGTATGTGTTTATAGTAGAAGGTGCAATTGTATCTTAGAAATCCTCTAAACAAATTATTATAGCCAAATCCACGATGGAGTTCAACTTTATTGCCTTTGATAAATGTAGTGAAGAGGTAGAACAACTATGTCATTCTTAAAGGATGTTTTAAGGTGGCCAAAGCCTATGCCAACAATATGCATTCATTGTGATAGTCAATTTGCAATTGAAAGGGCATAGAAAAACATGCACAGTGGTAAGTCTAGATCTATACATCGTAGTCATAATACCATTAGATAACTATTCTCAACTGGGGTTATCTTTGTTGACTATGTGATGTCAAAGAATAATATTGCATATCCACTAACAAAAAGATTACATATGGAGAGTTGGTTGATAAGTCATTGAGGAGAATGAGACTAAAGCCCATGAAAGAATAGTTGGTAGAGTAGAAATCCAACCTAGTTGACTGGAGATCTCAAGATTTTTAAAGAACAACTAAATTGTAAAGACTTTGGGAGTTCCCCATTGTCCATTCCTATGATGAAAACAATGATATCCGTAAGGAAAAGGTTAAATTATGCTTTTAATGATTCTTATGCATCAAGATTTCAAGTGGATTAATGCAAGTTGCTCTTAAATAAGAAATCACCATTGTGGAGCCACTTCAAATGAGAATTTTTGTGGTCCTTAATTTTTTAGTAACTCTTGCAGAACCACAGAGATATTCATAACCAAAACAAATAGAATAGTAAAAATTGAATTGTTAGGAATGATTTTTATATGAGGTATATTATCGTTTACACAAACGGCATAACAGTTTAAGAATATCATGTCTATTGATCAGCTAGTAAAGTAAATATATTATCACAAGAAAAGGTTCAATGGGTGACACCTACCAATCCTATGTACGATCTGGACATTGAATTTTATCGCTAGAAAATAGCTCAGAAAAAACATTATGAAGTACCATTTTAAGGCACAATTTTGAGGAGGACACACTACGTGTTAATTATGGGTGAAGGTAGAAACTTATTCTTTTCTGTGAGAAGATCGAAATGGTATATCACATGCTTAAAAGGGTCAATGAGTAAATAAAAAAATTGACATCCAAAAAGCACATCTACACATATGGAGCTGGTAAAACTAAAGGGAAAATTATCTTGTCCCATATGGGAAAGAGAGTAAAGCCATGGTCTCCACTTAGCCCTATAAAGGGACCCCTATTTTGCTTTCTAAAAACACAAAAATCTAACAAATTTCTATTATTTGATTTTCTCTCTAGAGTCTTGGAGTAGTTTTGATGTGTCACTACAATAAACAATGCATTAGATGATGCTAATTGGACAATAGTTTCCAAGAAAAACATGGTCATAAATAACACGACACAAAAAGCTTCAAATTTCTATGCCGCCTTTAGATGATGGTTTATAGAAATTTGTCGTCTAATGTTAAACATATCATGATGGTTTATATAAAACCAATCTAAAGTATTTCATTAGTAGCCTGCCCATTCAAAAATCAAATCCTCAAATATTACCTCTCTCTCACTTTAAAAATCAAAGCCATCAATTTGGTCTCTTTCTCTCTCTTAGCGCCACCATCATCATTATTGTCACCTCAAATAGTACTAGCTGCATCGCATTTGTGTTTGCCACCTTCAATACCTCTCCTTGCTTCTCCTTGGACTCACCATCATTGTTATTCGAAACTTCGCTTGCCTCCATAGTTGCCATCACCTCGCTGTCTATCTTTGCCACTCGTTGTTGCTGCCCTTTGTCATTATTTCATTAATTGGGAATTAGTAGTTTATTTTGTATTCATTTTTAGTTTGCCTTCTATTTATTGTTTTATTTAATCAATTTTCTTCGTTACTTATTTAGTTAATAATTAGGTTTTTATTTTTAAGATTTGTGAATGGATTTTTTATGATTAGAAATAATTAGAAAATATTTATTAAATAAATTTTGTTCATAGTTGTTTAGTTAGTTATTAGATTTTTATATTTAGGTTTTGTGAATGGATTTGTCATAATTAGAAATAATTTGAAAAAAGTTGTAAAGTATTTGTTGAATTTGTTTGAGGTTTAGACCTATTGATTTAGGTATGTTAGTTTTAATTTTTTATTAGCTTTGATAAATTGTTTTTATGTTAATTTAGGGTTATTAGTTTCAGTTTTAATGTTATTAGTTTTTGCTGTTCCATGCTTATTTATTAGTTAATATTGGTAAGTGATTTTAATGAATGATATATATGTTAGTTTTAGTATTATTATTAATTAGTGATTTTAATGAATATTGGTATATTAATGTATGTGCATTTTCATAGATGTTTGCATGTTGGTGTGTAGGTATGTTAAATTCATGTTTGTATGAAAATATTTTAATTTTTTATTAGTTTTAGTAAATTTTTTCTATGTTAAATTAGGGTTATTAGTTTTATTTTTTGTTATTACTTATTTAATAGCTAATGTTGGCATGTAATCTTGATGAATGTTGATTATTGCTTAAGAATTCAATATGTCGGACAACGAATTTGTTTATATAGTAGAAGAGATGAATAAACAACAAGATGATTATGAGTTTCATAAAAGGGAGCCATTTAGTCCTAATAAGGATGGAAAAAGGCAATTAACCTTGATGAAACATGTTTCAAGATTAAGTTCAAAAGGAGAAAGAATACAAGTTGAAGTTGATGAAAAAAATCAAAGTATTAGGAAAGAGGGGGATGAGCTCCAAAGTTATATCAGAGTTTTAGTTCTAGAGCACTATCCCATAACTATAAAAGATTACAAAGAGAAGACCAATAATGATAATGTATAACATGTTTGATGAAGTATTATTGTATCCTTTACCATTCCAAATTCCATGAAGAAGTCCTTGATGGCAAGCCCTCTAAAATGGCACACGACTTTAATACAACTTTAAACCTGCATTCATTGAAGATCACGAGATGACCCCCAATGTTTTTAAGCCCTTGGTAAAAGTAATTAATAGTTATCCTTCTTTTAGTTAGAATCAATGGAAGGAGTTTGTGATGTACAAACTTAGTTAGTAGAAAAAAAAGGATATCAAAAAAGCCAAAAATAAAAGATGAATTCAATTGGGAAACAATTGAAGACAAAGAGGGAGACAAAGAATGCGACTATTTTATGCTATGGCACATGCAAAATCTAATAAATGGAGAGACATAAGCTCTGATAAGCTAAGAATTTATACTAATGAGCATTTAAGTGAGGCAATAAAAGAATGGGGAGAATTTGTACAATAATACATAAACATGTAACCAATACATTTTTAATTGAATTCTTATATTTTGCTATTGTTATAGTGTTTTGTACTTATATTTTATTATGGTTAAATTTTTGTAAATTATTGTTTTATATCATCAGTGAATTGTTAAGTCAACTAGAATACATTGAATACAGAAAGGCCACCTATGGGAAGAGAAAATAAATATTTTTGTATTTTGTTCAGGGCAAGATATTAGATAACGGCTTATTGATGATATAATCATCTAATGTAAAATGGAAAATCCTCATTAAACGATAGTTCCTTCAGGAAACCATCATCTAATATTATTCCACTCACGTGACCCAAGACATTAGAAGTTGGTTGAAAACTATCGTCTTATCTTTAGATGATAGTTGTAACCTTATGTCTATATTAGTGTGTGCCTTTACTACTCGTCCGTGGCTGTCGTACCTGGAAATAGACTCCAATCAACCTCATGCACATATATGGGACTCGATGATTTTACGTCTTGAATTATAGTTATTTTCTTTCTAATATTGTAATATTGCTGTTATGATTTGTTTTCATTAACAATGTTTTTCCTGTTTCTGTTTTTACTATATTAATATTTTTCTAACATGATTATCGTATTATTTACAAATAAAATGCATGAAATTTATTTTAAATAATGTTCACCTAGTTAAAATAAAATTACAATTATCTACTTTATAAACACCTTACTCTAATAACTAAAAAAAAAGATTATATATAACAATGACACAAATTTAATTAGAGATAATGTTGAAATTTTTTAAATTAATCTGCACCACTCTTAAACAGAATTGATAGCCGGGCGACGTACAAAAGACATCTGAAAACCCCATCTAGAAAGGTAGAATGCGTGAGGAACAATCAAACTAAAGTGTTGGACTCTAAAATAAAGTTCTCAGGAAAAAAAAATGATCATAATAATATAAGAGAAATCAAAACAAGGAGAAATAAATCCAACAAATTATTTATTTACAGTTAAAAAGAGATTTAACTCTTTACATATAGGAAGGAGTCATAATGAAATGATCATATAGTTTATGCACAGAGAAAAAAAGAAAAAAAAAATAGTGTCTTGAATCTTCGTTCTCGGAATCTTCTCAATCCTTGCAATGAGAAGGATCAAAAGGGCTTAAATTATTCAGTTTTTTCCGACGTTTATATACAGATATCTATACATAATATTGATAAGCGAACTTAAATATGATGTCTATAACCACCTTTATGTACAGCCCACCTTAATTAATGTTACAAAGACTAACTCTGTGAGCCGGATTAATACAAATTAAAAAAAAAACCATATAAACTAATATTTAATAGTATATTGCTATCCTTTAAATTTAACAAAATACCCAGACAAAACTCTAAAAAGAAAAAAAAAAGAAGGAAAATAAATAAATTAAGAAAAAGATTAAAAATGTGTTCCATTCCATTGAAGGAGGGCTATCTAACTTGTCTCTCCATGTGTCTTCATTTGTGAACAAAAGACACCAAAAGACAGAAGAACCACCCACAGGTAAAGACAAAAGGAGGCACTCCTCAACTGATTCCACCAACCTACCCAATTTATTCCCCTCCCTATTTATAAAATAATAATTCAAAAAGTATTTTTATGCTAAAATTCAAAAAATATTAAATCGCCTTGCATTTTGCATAGCTGTAGGGTCAGCAGCCGCCCAAGCACATGGGTGTACATACAAACTGCTCATACACTTTTAATTCTAGCTTTTCTTTATACAGATGAATAACAATTTTGAAATACTATATATATATATATATATATATATATATATATTAAGATGGAATCAGAACAATTATCCAAAGGAAAATTTAGAAGACAAAATCATATGCATGTGACGAAGTAAGCATGAATATATATTGTTGTTTTCCGTTGTTTTCCATAATTCATTTGTTCTTGGAGAGAGATCAAAGATGTGATTAATTAAGACGAGAAACGGTTATTTATCAAGCTAGAAAGGGGCCGTCATCCATCTTACCCGTCAAAGAAATATACAACCTATACAAAAGTCAAAAAAACATAAAAAAATACGTAAAAAATATTATGCAGACTATATAGAAATCTATTAGACATTCGTTGATGAGATTTTTCTATTTCCTATTTGTTCTATGAAAATGTACATCTAGGGATCTTTTATGAATAATAAGAGATGAAAGCTAGCATCAAAGCCAGCTAGCTAGTACATCTTAATTATATCCATACCAAAAACTATAACCTAGGATAAAACAGATATAGCCTAAAGCGGCCACTATAAAAGAAGGATCCACTTCCCTAATAAAAAGAGAGGACTCATCAATTATATCCATTTTATTTTTTTTCCTCTTTTTTTAACTGCCTCATGTACATGCTTTAAAAAAAAATTGTGCAAAATAACTCCTCGGACGCCCTCAAAAAAATAACTCCATGGAAAGAATATTAAAATTATGTCTCACATTGTTTTCAGATAGGATTAATGTATGCAAATAAAGTGATTAATTAGACATGATTATGATATGCCTTATAACATTTTATTCTTTTGTTTCGTTTGTCATTCTATTTGTTTGTTTTACTTGAAAAAAATGTATATATATTTTTTATCTAAGAGATGGACCAAAATTCCTTCTAAAGTGAGATAGACTCAAAAGGGACAAAACTAGTTTTTTTTTGCTATATCATAAAAATTGGACAAGAAAGAGTTAAATTTAGTTGTACTTTATAAAGTAAAGATTTTTTTAGTACATGTTAAAAAAACTTCAGATATGTGTATTAATAAAAATAATGTATTATTTTATATCAAATGCACTTTGTTTGATGAGCAGTTCTTGGGATAAAAAAATTAATAATGATCTTGCACAAAACATTATCAAGTCAATGACTATTTTAATTTTACATAATTATGTATTATATATTCTAGTTGTTGAACTCCCTCACCAAAAATTCTAGCTTCTTACTATGCGTCAACTTATAACTTTTGTCCTTTCTGTTAGACAAGATGCCCTAAGGAGTAAAATGTTGTAATATATTTTTGGAGACATTTTATCAATAAAGAGTTTGTTTATTACTCATATACCAAACGTATCCTCTTTATGTTCATATCTGTTGAATATATGATAAGCAAATAAAAGCCTAAGAATATCAGTTTAAACATTTAAGAATCGTGCATACGATAGACAAATTATGCAAAAGACATGAATCTTAAAGGTCATGGTCTAAATCATAAGATCTACAATCGAGGGAATAAAGTTGGATACTTTATTCATGCTAAGATTGTTATGTTGTTGACATCCCTAAAGGGAGATGGCTTGTCTTGGTCATCGGAGTGGGAATCCATGAGTAGAAACATTGGTGTTATCACGCCCCGGAGTACGGGAGGTGACGTGGTGGTTTATTTAAATGAACTAAGTAAAGATTTAGTTAAAAATAAGGTTTTAGAAGGAAATTTATAAATAAAAAGGTGATAATTTTAAAAATCGTTTGAATAAATAAGTTAAAGAAATAAATGAATCGTCATAATAATTAAACAAATAGAAATAACATTAAAATAATTAAATATGGGGTGGAACACGTATGAGTCTCACTGGCCCACATATTGTGCACACACATATAGTACTGACAATATTATGATACAACCACAGTCCAGAATAAAAGAGAAGTTAAAGTCTTACATGCCTTGAATGATAAATTATCCTACCAAATACTTCTACTGCTCGTAAGTCCGGTCGACGGACTCCTCTCCAAACCTATGCTGATATCCTCCTAGGGTTAAGATTTTAAAACAGATAAAATGTGAGCGAAAGGCTCAGTAGGACTATATTTAGAAAATTATTCGATTTTAAAAGAAATTGCGTAAATCAAATAAACATATAAAAATAAACTGGAACAATCATCGAATAAATAATTAAATGTAAAATTAAATAAAATATAATCTTATCAGAATGATTCAAATAAATCAATCAAAAAGTACCATTTTCCTTTCCTGGGCAAACCATACATGACTCACCACCGTAGTGGCCCAACTGGGTTTCGGGACCTACCCCCAAGATTGTTCACTACACAACCCGATCTCTGAGATGGCATCATGCCCTAAAATATATATATGTATATATATATATATCTCTTTGGTTCATAAAATCTTTTCTTTACCAGATATAATCATTCATATTCATTATGAAGTTTATTATAAAATCCATCTCAATATGCTGTTTCAGAAAACAGATAATAAAAATCCTTTATCAACAAGTCATTGGAAATCATTTTCGTAAAAATTCATTTGAGGCCAAAGTATTTAAAAATGGCTATCAAGAAGGGGTAGAAGTCCTACCTCAATACTCGTACCGGTGTCTCACACCGTAATCCC